>WHWC01000432.1:0-61463 GCA_019426215.1 Buddleja alternifolia | reverse complement strand
GATTATCCACACTTTCAAGAACAACGGGGTCACCGACGATGCCATACGTTTACGGTTATTCCCATTCTCTCTCAAGATAAAGCTAAACAATGGTTCAACTCTTTGAACCGCCTCTATGTACTTGGAACAAATGGGGATAAATTTTTGTCTAAGTATTTCCACCGGGTAAGACGGCCGCAATGAAAATGAAATCACCAGCTTTCGTCAATATGAGGGAGAATCACTTTATGAGGCATGGGAGCGTTTCAAGGAACTTTTGAGGAAATGCCCACACCATGGGTTAGCCGTGCCCCACACTTGTTCAAACTTTCTATTTGGGTTTGGGATCGAGTCTCCGTACGAATCTAGATGCCGCCGCGGGAGGTACTATCATGAACAAATCACCTGAGGAAGCTTGGGCATTAATTGAGCTCATGGCCGAGAACAACTATCAATGGCCAACCGAACAAATCACGTTGCCCAAGAAGCCCGCCGGATTGTATGAAATTGGGAATAGCTCCACAGTAGCCGTTCAATTGGAGGCCCTAAACAAAAGGTTAGATGCTTTAGGACTCATGCGAGGTGCGGTGAATCATGTCCGAGCCGATTGTGAAAATTTTGGAGGTGACCACACGAACTTTGAATGCCTACAAAGAAATTTATGTGTGGCACCGAACTCAGTTGAAAGTGTTAACTTCATGGAAAATTCAAGTCGTCAACAAAACAATCCTTACTCGAACTCTTTCAATCCGGGATGGAGGAATCATCCAAATTTCTCGTGGAATCAAAATATGAATATGGCGAAACCACCACCACCCATTTTTCAGCAACCTCCATTTCAAAGGCAAGGGGGGTTCCAGCAACCACAACAAACTGAGAAAAAGAATAATATGGAAGATGTGTGGCAAACGTTCATGACGGAGGCGACACAAAAGTTTCAATTTCAAGAAATGATGTCCAAGAGACAAGAAGCGAGCTTAAAAAATCAAGAAGTCGCACTAAAGAACTTAGAAACTCAAATTGGGCAAATTGCCAACATGCTTTCAGGACGAACTCAAGGAACTTTACCAAGTGACACCGAGAAAAATCCAAGGGAACAAGTTCATGCGATAACTCTTCAAAGTGGAAAGAACTTCATGATTCAGACTTGGGAGGTAAAAAGGATGATACACACACACCGTTCAGACGAAAACGAGGCAGCATCCGACTCTGGAACAAATGCCTCAGCGTTTCCCAAGGAACACCGTGCCATTGCACCTACTAGAGTGAAACACCACGGCGTTCAACCCTCTAACACCGCGACGTTCTCCCTATTTCAGGAAATTCTTCACCCGAACCCTCCGTACCCAAACCAAGGCCCCTTTTCCACTTGCATTACAAAAAGGGAAGTTAGATAAGCAATTTGCTAAGTTTCTTGATATTTTTAAACAAATGCGTATTGATATTCCTCTTGTAGATGTTTTATCACAAATGCCCAACTATGCTAAATTTCTTAAAGAGATCATCTCCAAGAAAAGAAAGGTGGAAGAGCATGATACGATGCCTACTACGGTGGAATGTGCAACAATTCTACAAAACATGCTTCCGCCAAAACTAAGAGATCCAGGGAGTTTCTCTATACCTTGCACTATGGTCATTTGAATTTTTCAAAATCTTTATGTGATTTAGGTGCTAGTGTTTCACCCATGCCCTTATCTGTGTGTAGGGAGCTCGGATTCACAAACTTAAAACCCACTACAATCTCCTTGCAATTGGCGGACCGCTCGGTCAAGCACCCTGTAGGCATCTTAGAGAACATTTTAGTCAAGGTGAAGAATCTTATCATTCCAGTCGATTTCATAATACTGGACATAGCCAACGATGCTGAGGTCCCCATTATTTTGGGACGACCTTTCTTAGCCACAGCTGGAGCAATTATTGATGTAAGCATGGTAAATTAACTTTCAAAGTGGAGAAGAAGAGGTGAAATTTGACTTGTCTAATGAAACAAAACACTTTTCTACCATTCATCATGTTTACCAAGTCGTACCTGTAGGTGAGTCCTTGAGAGAAATGGCTACAAAAGATAAGAAGACTGTGAAGTTTAAACAAGGCCTCGATCAAATGTTTACTAAGGGTACCACTGGTATTGGGTGAAGAAGAAAAATAAAAAAAGAGTCAAGCTAATGACTTTAAACAAGCGCTTCTTGGGAGGCAACCCAAGCTTCGTTATTTTTATTTTATTTTATTTTTCTTTTCCTTTTTGTCTTTAGCTTGCTTTCTTTTCTGTCTTATTGTTGATATAGTTTTCTTTGAGTTTTCTCTCGTTCAGGTTTTGATCATAGTTTGATCCTGGGATATGAGCCCACCACCATGCTCCCTCCGTTTCTCTCCATTTCAGGGTTGTATCGCTTATCCCTCTTACATTGCATTTATTTCATGAACATTGAGGACAATGTTTAATTTAAGTTTGGGGGTACAACCTTGTTGATATAGAATTCATGAATTGGTGCACCCTTGCATAAGAGCATAATGCGTTTGAATATCTCTACTCTCTCGAAGTCAAAGTCCCTTATTTGTGGTCAACATGTCATATGTTGTGACTTGAAAGCACTTTTTAGTCATGCTTATGCGATTTTTTTGAGGATTTAAAACTTTGGACTTTCAATTTTGTTGACTTTGAAGTGTGTATTAATGTTGTGAAGTCATAAAATGATTTAGGCCATCTTTCATTGTTGTTAGCCTTACATTTTGGCCTTCTCTATATATTGCATAATCTCTAGACCTTGATTTGAGCCGTATTGATAAGAATGGAGTGTGCTAAGCACACTAGAAACCACCATTCGACTTTATTTCATAAGCCACGACAACCACCTTCTACCCTAAAAGAAAAACAATGTCTTGCACCCAATCAAGAGAGTTTAGAACTTCATATCATTTGACTTGAATATGGGTAGTCACCTTGTTTTGATTTGAATGTATATGAGTTAGATAGTGATGTTTTGGCCATGTTGGGATATTGGAGGTTTGAAGTATTATGTAAAAAAGGGGATGAAATGAAAACTTGAGCAATGGGCTAAATAGTCGAGAGAGAGATAGATATATATATATGAAAAAAAAAAATTGTGCTCTCGACTAGGCTTGAATCTTGGCACTCATTTTGATCATTTGGCTTGGAATTCTGTGTACAACCCGATATGAAAAGAAACAAGTTTGGGGGTTGTAAGTTGAAAAGCAAAAGAGAATGAAAAAGGGATAAGTGATAAGTTGTGAAAGTTTATGTAGTCTATTTGTGAATTTAGATTGATGATTTTGAGTTATAGGCTTTCTTGACTTAGTCACTTTATCCATATCTTCCGGTCCTAGCCATCACCTAGCCTTACGTTACAAACCGGAAAGACCTTTTGATTGTGACTTTTGCACTTTATACACACCGATGGGTTAATGAATGTTGAATTGTTCCAATGTCTTTACTTTCCAATTGATTTGCATAATCTTGTCTAAAGTGTGCTCTTGACATGAACATGGTCGTGGGAGTTCATGATTTAGGGATGGAAAGTAAGATTTTGTGAGGTTTTCAAATTGTTGAATGTTCAAAAGCATCGTGTAGTTTTTCATAATCACTTTTGAAGATATAATGCTTGCTGTTGTGTGTATGAATTGGCAAATGAAAATTTCAATCTTCATGTGTGTGCTTGATTGTATTTGATCGAGGACGATCAAAGCTAAGTTTGGGGGTAGTTGATATATGTTATTTTTACACTAGTTTTCCCCCATTTATTGACTTGGTTTTGATTGTTTTCATGATAATTTGATGACATATGATGCTTGGACCCTTGTTTTCTCATATTTTCTAGAATAACATATCATTTGGAGAAAAGAACAAGAATTGAAGATAAATCATGCATAAAGATACAAACTGTCTGCGCAGTGCTAGAGTTTATGGAATAGATTTCTCTACCCATGTCCAAATTACACACTTCTTATACCAATGGAAAGATAAGAGGCAAAGGTACATTTCTTATGTTGAAGACAAAGATCAGATATGTAGGGAAGGAGGTGAAAACGTCATCGGAAGAGACGTCTTACGATGGAGTTTTCTCATTCAGTGACTTGTGAGACAATTTTTTCATCTTTAACGTTTGATTTCGGCCCTAGTGTCTTCTGGAGAGTTGTAGATCTTTGTTTTAGGATTCTACAGCAACTTGAATCAGTGAATTCCGACGTCGGTAGAGAAAGTTATGCGAAGTTTACCAAAACTGGCTGGAGCAGCAGGGGACGAACGCCGCGGCGTTCAACAAGCGAACGCCGCGGCATTCACATGCAGTAGCCAATGCCGCGGCGTTCAACAAGCCAACGCCGCGGCGTTTGAGGCAGCGGGTTGGTCTATAAATACCCCTTTTAGCCATTTTTTACCCTAACTCACCTTGGATAGCAGCTGCCACACGAAAATAGAGAGAGAGGGAGCTTAGAAGAGAAGATTGAAGGTCAAAACATGAAGAATTCAACAAGGAATCCACATCTCTACAAGAATTAGGGAGTTTTTACATATTTGTTTCCTGAATTTGTTCAAATCTCCTATGACTTGTATGATTTATATTTGCACTTTTGACATGAATATGAGCTAAACTTGTTTGATTGAGGCCATGGATAGGCCGTTTATGTTATTTTGATTGTTGATTTGTTGGTGTTTATTGGATTAATTTTGGTTTTAGCTATGTATTCAATATTTGATCTCAATGCTACATTTGCTTGATCACCAAGTGTTTGATAAAATGCCTAGGTTAGAGATCGAGAGATAATAACCTAGGGAAGATATAAACATTGAATACCCTATAGTTAAACCGACTAGAGATAGACTCGGTTTCTTTAGGTGGCTTTCCATTCACGTGGGGAATTCCTAGACCTTAAATGCATCCTCGTTAATCGGGTTTTCATATAGAGATATATAGGAAATCGTTACCAAGGGTAGGGTTGCTATGCCAAGAGATTGGGTAGTACGTACGTTAGGGAATTTCGCCTTAGCTAAATCAATCTAATAATCCAATAGAACCTAAATCACAATCTAAATGCATAATCGGTTGAACCATGTGCCTTGATCGCTTCTCTCTATTGTTTCCTCCCTTTATTTGGTGTGACGTTGCCTTAGTTTATTTTCTAGTATTTGTTAATTAGTTAATCAACCTTTCTATCGACCGATTTAACTTAGAATTGAGTAATATAGTAGTCTTGGTACTTAGATTATAGTTGTCCCTGCGGATACGATAACCCCGGACTTAGAAATCCACTTTACTACTTACGCGACCTAGTTCTCTTGCTAGGATTTTGTCGTGTCAATATACTCTAACAATATCCCACTTGCACTCAATGTCATTTGTTGTGGTATTTAATACCCAACTTTTCGAGATGTTTTTCCAGCACCGCCTGTGCCAATGGCTTGGTCAATGGATCAGCGACATTGTCGACTGAAGCTATTTTCTGAACAGCTATTTCACCTCGTGCAACGATCTCTCTTATGATGTGATATCTCATCTCTATGTGTTTGGATTTATTGTGAGACCTAGGTTCCTTCGCTTGCGCTATTGCTCCGGTGTTGCCACAATAAAGTGGCAACGAGAGCTTTATGCTAGGAACCACTTAAAGTTCCTCAACGAACTTCCTAATCCAAACAGCTTCTTTAGCTGCCTCCAAAGCAGCTAAGTATTCAGCCTCTGTGGTGGAGTCTGCGGTTGTGCTTTGCTTGGAACTTTTCCAAGTCACCGCTCCACCATTTAGAGTAAATACAAATCCCGAGGTGGATTTTCGGTCATCAACATCAGATTGGAAATCCGAATCAGTGTACCCGTCCACCCTCAGGTCACCACTTCCATAAGTGAGAATCATATCCTTAGTTCTTTTCAGATACTTTAGGATATTCTTCACAACTATCCAATGTTCCTTACCAGGGTTTGCTTGAAATCGACTAACAACGCTCACAGCATAAGCAATATCGGGTCTAGTATAGAGCATTGCGCACATCAAGCTACCCACAGAAGACGCATAGGCTATAATGTTCATTTCTTTTCTATCTTCCTCACGTTGAGGACACATAGATTTCGAAAGATGTATCCCATGTCTCATTGGTAGGAACCTTTTCTTAGAATCTTCCATCCTATACCTTTTTAGGACCTTTTCTAAGTAAAGGGCTTGAGAATGTCCTATCATTCTTTTGGTTCGATCTCTATAGATCCGAATACCTAGAATATAGGTTGCTTCTCCCAAGTCTTTCATGGAGAATGTACTCGAAAGCCACTTCTTGGTTGTGGTGAGCATTCCTATGTCATTCCCAATGAGTAATATGTCATCTACATATAACACTAGGAATGTCAACTTGCTCCCACTGACCTTCTTGTAAACACAAGGCTCGTCTTCATTTTTGATGAAGTCAAATCCTTTGACAACCTCATCAAAACGTAGATTCCAGCTACGAGACGCTTGTTTGAGTCCATAAATGGATCTCTCAAGTTGGCACACCTTATGAATATGCTCCTCGGATTCAAAACCTTTAGGTTGTTCCATATAGATATCCTCTTCTAGGAATCCATTTAGGAAAGCAGTTTTGACATCCATTTGCCATATTTCATAATCTAGGTGTGCTGCTATTGCAAGTAGAATCCTTATTGATTTGATCATAGCCACTGGCGAGAAGGTTTCTTGGTAGTCAATTCCTTCCTTTTAACTATACCCTTTCGCCACTAGCCTGGCTTTGTAGCTGTCTACTTTGCCATCAACACCAATCTTTCTCTTGTAGATCCATTTACACCCGATTGGTTTTACCCCTTCAGGTTGGTCTACAAGTTTCCAGACTTGGTATGCATGCATCGAATCGATCTCAGTTTGCATAGCTTCACGCCATCTAGCAGCATCCACATCCACCATCGCTTGATCAAAAGTGGAGGGATCATCTCCATGATTCTCCTCTAACACAGAATGGAGATCCAACTTCCCTTGCGTTAGATATCCATACCTCTCAGGTGGTTGAGATACTCTATTCGATCGTCATGGTTGTGGTTGTGTTACAGAAGGTTCGGTTCTCACTCCCTGTGTAGATGCATCCAGCGGGGTTTCATTTTGTTCTTCTAGAACAATCTTTCTACCCGCTCCTCCTTCTTGAATGAACTCATCTTCAAGAAAGTGGGCTTGTAGGGCTACAATGATCCTTTGATCATTGTGCAGGTAAAAGAGGTATCCCATAGAATCTTCAGGATATCCAACGAAACGTCCCTTTAAGGACATAGCCTCCAACGTGTCCACTTTAGTCTTTTTAACATAAGCCGGACATCCCCAAATCTTTATGTGGTTAAGATTTGGTTTCCTATTTCTCCACATTTTATAGGGAGTCATAGGAACGGACTTGGACGGACATCTATTTAAAATGTGTGCAGCTGTAAGCAGTGCGTGACCCCAAAGTGAAATGGGTAAATCAGTGTAGCTAAGCATGGAGCGAACCATGTCCAACAAAGTTCGATTCCTTCGCTCTGCTACTCCATTCAACTGTGGAGTCGTTGGAGGTGTGATTTGTAATACTATACCATTCTCTCTGAGGTATAAGTCAAACTCGTCGCTCATATATTCTCCTCCTCGATCAGATCGAAGAGTTTTTATATGTTGACTTGTTTGATTTTCCACTAAAGCCTTGAATTCCTTGAACTTATCAATGGATTCAGACTTATGCTTCATCAGGTACACTAGACCATATCGAGAATGGTCGTCTGTGAAGGTGATAAAGTAAAGGAAACCTCCTCTGGCCATTTCTCCAAATGGACCACAAACGTCAGTATGCACTAAACCTAAGATTTGTGAGGCCCTTTCAAAGCTCCCTGTGAAGGGCGATCTAGCCATCTTGCCTTTGAGACAAGGTTCACAAGTAGGATAGGGATCCAATCCCAGTGGGCCAATTAACCCATCTTTTTCCATTTTGCGAATCTTTTGTTTGCCAGCATGGCCTAGTCGAAGGTGCCATATCAATCGTTGGTTTATTTCAAGCCTACTACGTTTCCTTTGTATAGTATTCACTGCATACTCATTTTGGACACTAAGGTAATACAATCCATTTATCAAAGAAGCAAAGCCTACAAATTTATTACCAAATGTTGCATCGTTCATCAATAAAACGGAAAGTGTAACCATTCTTAACTAAAACGGGAATAGAAATAATGTTTTTAAGCCTATTAGGCAAAACCAAAACATTATCCAGTAATAGTATATGTCCAGAATTTAAAAACAACGAGGTAGATCCTATTGCAGTAGCCGCGACGCTTTGCCCGATGCCTACTCTAATCTTCACCTCATCATTGTCCAGCTTCCTTTCTCGCATCAGATCCTGATTTATACAACATATGTGAGCACTAGCTCCAGAGTCAAGAATCCAAGATGTAGAGAAGACGGTCATAGAACAATAAGTTTCATGAACATAAAGTTCCATACCTTGTGCGCCAGGCCCTATATTCGGACAGTTCCTTCTCCAGTGGCCCATCTCACCGCAGTGAAGGCATCTGTCTATCTTTTATGGCCCCTTTCGCTTGCGAATCACATGAACTTTCCCTTTTCCTTTATCGACACCACCCTGAGCTCCAAGCTCGCCTGCCTGCTTCTTGGTTTTTCTCTTCTTATTCTTCGCCCGTCTGGGCCCAAAAGTGATAACCAAGACAGTCTCTTTCCCTTGGGCTTCAATTGAGATTGTGCAGTGATTAATTTATTCATTAGCCCAGCTAAGTTGCATTCAATCTCATTGCAATTGAAGTTCATGACGAATTGGGAAAAAGAATCAGGAAGGGACTGCAAGATAAGATCGGTCTGAAGTTGCGGGTTCATTGTAAAATCAAGAGCTTCCAATCTCTCGATCCTCGATATCATTTTGAGGACATGGTCCTCAACCTTCTCTCCTTCTCTCATTTTGGCTCCGAAGAGCTCTTTAGATATTTCATATCTAGCACTCCTACTGTGCTCACCATAGAGCTCGACTAAGTGCGCCAAGATAGCCCTTGCTGTGGTCATCTTGTCGTGGGACCTCTGTAGCTCATTCGTCATAGAGCCAAGAATGTACCCACGCACTCGGACGTCGTCCTTTACCCATTTTTCATGAGCTTGGACTTCTTCCTCATTGGCACGTGTTCTGGTAGGAGGAGCAGGGATATCAGTGTCCAACATGTATCCTAGAGACTCCATATTGAGAACTATTCTCAAATTCTTTAGCCAATCCACATAGTTGGGTCCGGTAAGGATATTCTTTTTGAGTAATATGGAAAGTGGGTTGATTGTCATTTTTTGAAAAACGAGAGAGATGAAACAAATAATTGCAGAAAATAAACCAGACTTAATTAGAATATTGGACTAAACTAAGACTAAGTTTAAAATCAAGGACTTCGACTTATAACTTGACTCCCACTACATTTTTCGAAATTCCACACTCCCATTGTGAAATGACGGAAGCGATCGTTGATGAAAACTTTGTGGTGGGGATTGAGTTATTTAATTAATATAATGGATGGCAACCCTTTAACGATATTTGGTTCATTACTTAATTAAAGTGATGTCAAACATCAATCTATCAAATAGACGGTTCAATCATATTTATCCCATAATCCACAAAAACTGCAACCCTTTAACGATTTATTGGTAATGTGGATTATCTAAGTTCATTCCCACTAAATCCTCATAATTTAACATTTGAATTTCACCTTGCAACCCTTTAACGATATTTGGGGTGAAATATGTCTCGATTAAGGCATCTAATGCACTTAATAAAATTTTAGAACTAAATCTTGATACATGACCCCCACTTACTGGGAAGATGCCACATATGGATTTAATCCTTGATCTTATCAAGTTTAGTGGAGGGAAAGGATGCCTAGCACCCCTTACTAACTTCGTATATTTTTTGTTTGGGAGAATTCATGTTAAAAATATTTATTTCGTCTCACTTTGCACATTTACCAATTTATATAGCTCATATTGATAACACACACGCTTCATACAACTAATGAACATGCATCGAAAGCAATAAAACAACACACATGTCAATGGGCTTTTATCTAGAGGGCCCAAGCCAATGGGCCATTATAAAATTGAAAAAGAAAAGCCTAGCTAATCTTCGTAGGCTCCAAACTCCTCTTCTTTTGCATGATCTCCATCTTGAAAGACCTATTCTATTTCTATTTATTACAAGAGGTAATTTAAAACCTATACATAAATCTAGAAATAAAATGGACTCAAACCAGCCCTTACAACCCATCAAAAGAAATACATAATCAAAAGAAGCAACCTAAGCCCATAGACATATGTCACCATCACATAATACATGCTCGCGATAAATAAAGCACTTATGTTGGTGATTAATAAACATTAAATAGTCCAACTTAATTAATTTCCAAAATAAAATTCCAAATTTTATTGATTCATATGAAAATAATCCTATTTATGAGAATTCTTTATTTAAATAAATAACTTAATAAATAAAATTTTCCAAGAGTTTATTAATTAATTATTTCATTCAAATAAAGATCAATAAAAACTATATTGGGCTTAATTATATCAAAATTAAATTACCAACCATTGGCATATTCAAAATTACTTAATTAGGCTCAATAATTAATTTATTGAATTATCCACAATTTTAATCAAAACAATTTGGGCCCCTTTTTAATTAAATCCGGGTCATCATCCTTTTGACCCACCCGGATAACTAAAATAGCCCAAACACCAATTCAATTAAAATTTGGACCTTAGGAAAATATAACTCGACCCATTAGGAACCGAGTCACAAAAACCCGGGCCCCGAAACAGGTCCGTGCGCTGGGTGCTTGGCCGGACGCCCCGCGTCCAGCCAGCCCCTCCGACTGGCACCGTAAAACTGCACGGCGTTGGGGCCCACCCAGTGTGCGCAGTGCGCACGCTCCGATTCTCATAAAATTTATATGCCCAGATTCTCAACTCATTAGACTACAACTTTCATGAAGAAACTGTAACGAGATTCAGAATATTTCCATATGAAAAACACGTTCAAAGCAGGCCTCAAAAACGCGGAAAAATAGTCAATCACACAAGCAATTAAACACAGAATTCAGAGATTGGCTCTGATACAACTGTTGGGAATTATACGAATAAAACGCAGCGAAAAGTAAATTTAATTCCCAAAGCCCGAATCATCTCTAATCCTCGTGTTTAATTGTGTACAGAAAAATTACGGTTCTCGCGTATGTTGATTTCTGAACGTGATCCTTTTCTCTAACGCCGAATTTGCCAACGTCTGTAATTCGTCACGCCGGAATCAAAAACGAAAAACTCCTCCTTTCTTCCTTGTCAAAGATGGCTAGAGAGAGAGAGCTGGGACACTTTTTCTTGGAGAGAAAGTTATGTAAGTTGTCTTGTGTTATTTTTCACCTTGTGATATATTTATATCATTATGAAACAATAACCCTAGCATGCAAGAGCCCTATTTGGGCGTCTATTTGGCCGCCCCTTAGTGGGCTCGAAAGCCTTCGGGCTTTCGTCTTGCTTGCTAATTAATTAATCGGATAATTTATTTATCCAATAAATAAATTGATAATCCAATTAATTCAATTCCTAAATAATTTATAATTCAATTCCTCCAAGAAATTAATTAACTCATTAATTTAATTAATTAATTAAATTATCCAATAATTAATTAATTAATTACGGCATCCAATGCCGTGAATTTCTCTCAAGTTTTTTTCTCATGTTTTTCCTTTTGCACTTCCTTTAAGCGCGACTCTTTAAGCTCGTCTCAAAAGGCAATTGGGAGGAATCCAAAGGGGTGTGAGAGATACCTAGCCAGTCTCGTGGCTCACACCATAACCCAATTGAGAACGAATGAATAGGATCATTCCAAACCTTTACGCCGTGAATACCGTACGTGTATAAACCTTTTATTCTTATATCTCAGTCAAGTAAGAGTCATGGTTTAAAGTCAAACTCATATAACTTGACCATATGCCTAAGCTCATAATAAGTCAAGGTATTTAAATGCTTTGGCCAAAGACTTTCATCCTCACTTATTCATGATCGCATAGGATATTTTACTCATTCACCTACGAGAGAATAAATTCCATATTGCAAATCAGTTAACAATGCTACTTGCCCATCAAGTCGCACTTCGAGGTCGATTCCACCAGCACGTGATTTGAATCTAACTACTCTAATGACAGACTTTACGTCACAAGTACATCTTCAACTCGATTTCTCAGGTTAGAGGTTCACACGTACCTATCACTACTTATCAGTTTCATCATTGACTGTCAATGAGTGAATACCGATGTGATGAACTGATGCGAGCCGTGTTCAAACATATCAATCCAACTGACACGTCTATGATATAAGTTCCCACTACCATTTCCATAGTGTACGACTGACACTTTCTCTGTCGAAACTTACATCATACAAGTTTTTATTCACTATTGATGCCCAATCAATATTTCTTAGACTTGCGAACCCTTTTAGATGTTAAGGGTCAAACCATTCTAGTGCCTTTCCTCTTATCCCATAGGAGGTAGAAGGTTTGTCTTGTCATCAAGGACTTTACGTTGTTTATTCACAACTTATAAATGCCTATAAGAAAACAACAATCAACTGTCTTACATCAATAGAAAAACCATAGTTTAGTTACAATGTGTATGCCCTATAAATCTATCCTCTTTATGGCATTCGAGGGCATATACTCTAACACTTCCACACTATGTGATAGGAAGTACGGCCTCAGCTTCCTGGCTGTAGTTTCCAAGGCAAAGGCTACCTTTTCAATCTCAGGATATCTCTCCTTAGTCCCCCTAAGGGCTCTGCTGGCATTGTACACCGGCTTTTGGTCTTTTCCTTCTTCTCATATTAGCACAGAGCTAACTGCATGATTTGAGATCGCCAGGTACAGGTATAACTTCTCTCCTGGTAATGGTTTGGTCAGCAAGGGCACGCTGGTTAAATACGCCTTTAATTCTTCGAAGGCTTTTTGTTAAGATTACGGCCTCAGATGCCATAGAGGATAGTATGAATAGGGCATCTATCTTGTATTGAACTTAAATATTATTTATAATAAAAGGCATCTTTTAGTTTTCACTTAATTCTTATCTGCATCTATAAGTTGTGTAAAACATTTTGTCTGTGTTTTCAGTGCGATTCCTTTACTTCCTATGGGATAGGAAGAATGGCACTAGAGAGATCGACCTTAATTACTAAAACTAGTTCGCAAGTAATATGGAGTTTTTAATGGACAAATAAAGACTTCGAATACTTGTACAATCTTAGCTCTGACATGGGAGTGCCAGTCGAACACCATGTGATGGTGGGAGCTTAAGACTGTAGGCACATCAGTGAAACAGATATGCTCGAACACGACTCGCATCGGTTTTGTCACATGGGTTTTCACTCTATGATTGTCAATGACAGAACTGATTATGCGTAAAAGGTATATGTGAACCTTTGACCTGAAGTATCAAGTTGAAGATGCACTTGTGACATCAAGTCTTTCACTAGAGTAGTTAGACCCAATTCACCCGTTGGTGGGGTCAACCTCGAAATGCGGACTTGATGGGCAAGTGGTAGTCTTAGCAGATAACTAATATGGGATTTGTTCTGTCATAAGTGAATAAGAATGTACCCTATGTGATTATAGATAATTAGAGATCAAAATCTTTGGCCAAAGCAAAAGAGACGATTGTGTTAGGCACTTAATCGATCTCAATGATCTTGTATTATTATAATTTATACATATGGTCAAGTCCAGTGTGTTTGACATAACCGTGACTCTCACTTGACCGGGGAACATGAACAAAGGGTTTATACATATACGGTATTTACGATTGGAAGGTTGTGGAACGATCCATTCATTCGTATTTCATTTGGGCTATGAAGTGGGCCACGTGACTGGCTAGGTGTTACCCACTTCCTTTGGTTTCCTCTCATTGCAAATTGAAACGAATTTAAAGAGTCGCGCTAAAGAATTGATGAGGAAAATTGAAAAAGGATTTTCTATTTTCTATTTTATTTTGGAGAGATTGAATTTATTGGATAAATTGAATAATTAATTAATTACTTATTGGATAAGATAATTAATAAAATGGATAAGATTAATTATTAATTAATTTCTCGGAGAAATATATTAATGAATTAATTTATCTAATTAATTAATTTTATTATTTAATTAATTTATTTATTTATTGGATAAAATAAATTATTAATTGAATAAAGGATTAATTAAACAAACCAAAAGAAAATTTCGGGCCCCTTATGGGGCGTCCATGAGGTCGCCCATTAAGGCTAGAGGGATGATCAATGTGGTCTCTTTTGTTTTGTCTTGGTCAATAAGTCATTGAGATATTGAAGGGTTCTCTTGACTTATCCTAGACACACAAGATACAATTCATTGTAACTCTCCAAATAATAGAAGAAGAGAAATATCCCCCCCCTCTATACACACTAGCCGTCGCCCCTATAGAGAAAGAAGTGGGATTTTTCATCATCAATTCGTGCGTGATTATTTAGAGACAACGTGCTTCGTTCTTTGGATCAATTTTCAAGAAGCTTCAAGAGGTCAAGACTTGAAGACTACGAGGATTGAAGAATTCAAGAAGCTCATCAATTCGAAGAGTTGAAGAAGAATTGGATTCTCCTACCACCTCGCTTCAACGGGTAAGTTGATTTATTTGTTAATGTATTTTAGATTCAATTATGCAATTAGAGAACACTTTGGGTTTTAATTAATTTTTGAAATCCTTCCGCTGTGTTTATGTTATTTTTTGCAAAACCTAACAGTGGTATCAGAGCCAATCTCTGATTTGCATATTTGATCTTGTTTATGTGATTTAAGATTTGCATGTTATGTGTTTTTGAAGCATGTTTGTATGTTTTCTTAAATCTGCGTTTTATGGTTTTTGCCTAGATTTTTTTTATTTTTTTGTTACTATAAATCTGGGAATATTTGATGATATTGAAAAATTAAAAAACCAGAGAAAAAACGGGGCTTGAAGATCCCCGAGAAAACTGCACGCAGCAGCTGCGCACGGCCAGGCCGTGTGCATGGCCCGACGGGTCATGTGTTTGACACCTGATCCAATGAACCGGGTCTTGGATTCGGGTCTTAAAAACAGGCTATGTATGGGTCGAAATTGATATTTGGGTATTTAGGTAAGTTTAATTAATCGGGTGGGTCAAAAGGATGTTGACTCGAATAATTTTAATTAAGCCCAATCAAAAATTATCCAATTTCGAGTTGTTAATTAGTTTGGACTTAATTTAATTAAATCTAAATGGGTCAATTGGATTGGTGATTTGGAATTAAATTAAATTTAGCCCAATAAGAAATTAATGAAACGTGCATGTTTTTCCGAATTAATTAATTTGAGCCCAATTGAATTAAATTCAAGTGGACCAAAAGGATGGTGACTTGGGTTTAATGAAATCTAGCCTGATAAGATTAATTGGAATATAATATTTCATTAGATTTAATTAATTATTTTTCTTAGAGATTAATAATTAATTTATGGATTAAATATTATTATTTTTCCTCAACTTAGGAAATTACTTAATATTGGAATAACGAATATAAATTATTTTTCTTAGAGATTAATAATTAATTCTTTGATCAAATAAAAACATTTCCAATTAAAGATGGCATTAAATCATAATAAAATAGAATTCCATATTTTATGTATTCTATTAGTAGGACTAATATTTTTAATTAAAAGCAGATATACTTAATTTTTTTTAATTTCGTGTATCTAAGTCATCTAGTTGGACTAGAATGATTTTAATTGAAATATTGAATGTATAAACGGTTGGAAATTTTATAAAGGACTTTTTAGTTGGTCTAAAATTAAAATAATCAACATAAGTGATTTAATATTGCGAGCATGTATTAATTGATGCGAGCATGTCTTATGTGATTGAAACACCGATCATGGACTTAGGTTTATTTGTTTTACCTTTATATTTTATGGGTTATCAAGTTGGAGGCTATTTATTATATTATTAGAAATAATGCATGAATTGTTTTAGGAATTGAAATAGAATAGTTCAATATTAATAAAGTCAAAAGGCCCATGAATGTGGGAGGTTTTAACCTATGCCTTTTGTGATGGCCCATTGGCTCGAGCCCTCTAGTAAAGTCCATGATCGAGTGATGGTTTTATTTATTTATCTATCTAAATTCCATGATTATTTATTTTGAAAGGCATGATTATAAGAAGTCTTTTTATGCATGATCAATATAGAATAAAAGCGCTATATAAATTGATTAATGTGCAAAGTGAGACCAAAATCTTTTGACAAATCAAAATTCTCCCAAATAAATAATACCGAGTTAGTAAAGGGTGTTTGACATCCTAACCCTCCACTAAGCTTTCTAAAATTAAAATTACTATAAATGTGTAATGCTTCCCAGTTATGGGGGTTATGCATTTAAAAATAATTTTAAATTTTATTAAGTGCATAGAATGCCTTAATCGAAGCATATTTCATCCCAGAAACCTGTTCGGTTGCAAGGTAAAATTCAAATGTTAGATTATAAGAGTTAGTGGGAATAAACTCGGGTAGTTCATGAGCTTAGAAAGTGACACGCTAAAAGCTAACGTACTATTGTAGCAAGTGCACTAGTCGTGTGTAGTAATAAGTGGACTAAAAGTCCGGGTTGTCGAACCACGGAGACTTGAATTTTAGTTTATGATTTTAACGAAAAAAGAACAAATATAATTAAAGTAAATTATAGGTAAAATGCATACAATAAGAACAAGATTACGCAATTGATTTTACACAAAGTATAAAGGGAGACTAAGGCACATGCTAGGTTCAAATTGATCAATTATACTTATAAAGATTCTAGTTGAAGGATTACGCTTATATTGTTATGGTGAGAACTCCGAGGGTAGAGAATAACCGATATCTCGCGTATAAACTTCTATGCTTAGATCGTGATTTCCCAAATATTCCTATCCAGAAATCTAACCACTAAACATGCATTAACGTACTAGAGTTCACTCGATTTGAATCGAACAACTTCACCCGGGAATCTTTACCTATGTCTAGGGCAATTCCTCATTAGTTACGGGTCATGATGTGAATTCTTGCACCCTAAGTCAATTTTCTCCCGAAATATTAACCTAGGCATAAGATTCTAACATATAGTGATCAAGTATATGCAAGATAGGCAAAAACACAAATTCACATCACATAACAATATAAGAACAACCTCAACAATCATCTATTATAAGCATATATCACAATTTGGCCTTACATGGCCCTAGTCTTATGAATTTAGTTCATAATGGATAATATGAAAAACATAAATGAATTAATACACATGTTTATAGACATAATTGAAATGAAAAGCTATAAAAACTCCCTCAAAAGTGACTAATGATGGAACTTCAATTGAATCTTCCTTCTCCAATGATGATGATGAATCAAGAATCCTTCTCTCTCCCCTCTTTTCTTCTCTATGGATCGGTCACTTCCTCCCCCTCTTCTCCAAGAATCTGAAATTGATAGTGAATTTAGGCTGAAAAGGAGTAACATTCGGACTATCCACGCCTAGGCATGACTAGGAGGGCGTTGGGGCGTATCCTGGCACATGTACTTCTCTGTTCGGTGCAGCAATCGTATTTCCTTCACAATTCTCTCTATAGACCTCCGATTTGAATGTTTCAAGTTCCCATTTGAAGCTAAAACATACATCTAAAATTTTGTAGAAGGAAACTTTGTCTAATTCGGTCTCAAAATGTACGTAATTATCGCTCGGATGTGGTAGGAGATGCATAAACAGCCTAGGTGTTGAAAAACATGCTTGAACTTGTTTTGTACATCTTTTTTCTTCCCTTTTCTTCATGTATTCTCATTTATTACCTGTATTCACTTAACACACCTATTAAATGCAAATGTGACATGATTTAAGCAATAAGTGAATCCAAATCATAAGAATTACGGTCTTAAAAACACGTAAAAACACCTCTTATCAACACCCCCAAACTTATCAATTGCTCGACCTCGAGCAATAAGAGCTATAAGGCAAGACCAACATCATTCAATGGGAGAAAACAAAACAACTAACTAACTCACTTTCGTGGAGTAAACGATTGCACTTAGCAGGTGCAACAAGCCTTTAAACCTTTGAGTTACCTCAAAGGACGAGTTATAGTCTCGTGAGGGTTTGCATAAGATATACCCACAAAATCTAGCAAATTTTCAATCCCAACCGAATCAACACATCTCAATATGATCAACAAGAATGAATGGCATAAAATCAACCTTATAAAGTTCACAAATATATATATACATATCAACTACTTTTGCTCATGTGACACCAATACTTGAAACGACTCCCTAGGGTATAGTGAAAAATAAATCTAGGGTATTATAGTCGAGAGGCATCCTTACCAAATTTTGGACATTAATCCCATATCTATCAACTTTTGATCAAACACAAGACACAAGAATTATAGAAAATCTCATAGCCATTTAAATTTCATTATCTCAAATATTCAACATTCAATTCATATGGAATTTCCATTAAACTTCATTAAGGCTAGATCATGTGCAATGTTTTATTCCATTAGGCTTTCTATGACACCCATGTAACAAGTTTTAGACCAATGACTCCCAAACTAGATAGTTTTGGGGCATTAAGTATAGAGACACTCCTAAGGATTTAATCACTCGAGTATCAAAGGCCACGAAATAAAACTAGATCTTTTAAACAATTCACTTCTTTTGGCTTGAGCATAGCTCAAATTAGCATAATAGTACAGTATATAGGCATGAAACTTTTCACCTCCGGTACGTATTAGCCTGACCACTTTTGGTCATACCAAAATTCAACCTTTTCAATTCATTGTTAGCATATAAAATTACTACTCAACTTATAACCTTATGAGAAATCTAAGTTAATATTTCTGGAAATAATTCCTTAAGTGTCTTAAGATGGTTATCCTCTCAACTCCTCTACCTTCGATTTAAGTGCATTGTGAATCATCTAAAGAATCAATTCTAGTCTAAGGTCTCCACGAGCAATTTCAAAGAGATATATATATATATATATATATATATATATATATTCCATTAAATTCAGATTATTTCAAGAATTCATGCCATTTTTCCAAGTCAATCAATTTCAATGCATCAATTGGAAGGACTAAAAATTTTTCATGCTTGATTTTCTCAACAAAGAAGCATATAAACATGATATCAAACAAACTTTTCCCAAATTCAAGTTAAAAATTAGGATTGCATTTTCAATATTCAAAATAGATACTCTTCTACCCCCAAACTTAAATCCAACATTGTCCCTAATGTTGTTACAACATGCATACACAAAGGTAAAAGAACACTTACAACCAAGGATATTGAAGAACATCCTTAAGCTTCCAATGCATCCTTACAAAGTTTCTCCTCTTATCGAGTAAAATAAGAATCTCTAAAGATGGGGTCCAAATGTGCATCATATCTAACACTTCAACTTTTTAAACCATCAAGCATAAGAAAAACATACATGCCAAAAGTGCATGCTTGAACACAATAAAAAGAAACAAACTAAACAAAACAAAAACGAAAGCAAAAAGAAAAGAAAACTTACAAACTTGGGTTGCCTCCCAAGAAGCGCTAGTTTAGAGTCGGTAGCTCGATTTGAGATAAAGAATCGCTAAAGATCCTGGAGGGGAATGGTCACTTTATCCCTCGACCCGTCAATCCCAATGTAATGCTTTAACCTTTGGGCGTTTGTCATGAAGGTTCGTCCATTATCCGTTATAAGTTCAATGGCACTAGAAGCATACACACGAGATACAACAAATGGTCCCGACCATTTTGACTTGAGCTTCCCGGGAAAAAGTCGAAGGCGAGAATTGTATAGTAAAACCTTGTCTCCTTCATGAAATTCTCGGGGAATAATACGCTTATCATGCCATGTTTTCGTTCGCTCCTTGTAAAGCTTGGCGTTCTCATACGCTTGATGGCGCCATTCCTCAAGTTCGTGTAATTGGAGTAATCGCTTGGTACCTACGAGTTGAGAATCAAAATTTAGAAATTTAATAGCCCAAAAAGCGCGATGTTCGAGCTCAACCGGTAAGTGACATGCTTTTCCAAAGACAAAGGCGATATGGGGACATGCCAATTGGAGTTTTAAACGCGGTTCTATATGCCCACAAGGCGTCATCTAGTTTAAGGGACCAATCTTTTCTAGATGCGTTAACCGTTTTTTCAAGAATGCGTTTAATCTCCCGATTCGACACCTCCACTTGACCACTCGTTTGAGGATGATATGGGGTTGAGATTTTATGCCATACCCCGTACTTGTTCAGTAAGTGCTCGAATTGTTTGTTACTGACACGCTAAAACTTAACGTGCTTTGATAGCAAGTGTACTAGTCGTGGTAGTAATAAAGTGGACTAAAAGTCCGGGTTGTCGAACCACGGAGACTTGAATTCTAGTTTATAATTTTCGATAAAGATAAGATAATTAAAGTGAAGTGCAAGAGGAAAACAATTAAGTAAACGAAAGATCAAAGGAGGGAACAAGCTATGAATTAAATCTCACGTATGATAAAATGACTAAGGCACATGCTACAACCAAATCTACTCGTCAATATATATGAACTACTCTTCGAATTATTAGACTCCTATTGCTTTGGTGGAAACTCCTAAATTAACTATTACCCGATGTCTCGGCACATAATAATCCTATGATTAATTGACGGTTCTCTAAATATGTCTATCCGAGAATCTAATCAAAAATCACGCATTAACGTTCTAGAGCTTCCCCGAACGAATCCGGCTAACAACACCCGGGAATCTTTACCTATTTCTAGGGCAATCCCTCATTTGTTTCGGATGATGTGTTAATTCTCTTGCACCCTAATCTATTTTCTCTCGAACAACTAGATTAGGCAAGATAGCAAGCATATGGTGATCAAACACATGATTGGAATAAAAGCATAGAATTAACACACAAAGCAATAGGAGAATTAATACAAAGAGCAACTTCACATATATTGATTCATAAATTTGGCCTTCACATGGCCTTAGTTCTACAATATTAGCCTCTCATCAAAGCTTTAAGAAAATCTAATACAAACATATACATACTCATGGAAATAAACATGTAAATGCAAATAATTAAAACTCCCTCAATTGATTGATGATGGATCTTTGCTCTTGATCTTCAATCCTTAGCTCCTCCCTCTTTGTTCCCCTCCAAAAGTGATGAAGAAAATGGTGATGAATGATGATGAGTGAAAAGTGATGGCCAAAATGCCTCTCTCCCTCTTTGTTCCCCTCCAAAAGTGATGAATGATGATGATGAAAAGTGATCCAATGCCTCTCTCCCTCTCCTCCCCTCCTCCGGTCAATTGCTCCCTCAATCCTTAAGAAGACCACCACCAATCAGCCCCTCATGTGTATGTCCCCCCTAGTGTCCCCTCCACTACTCTTAAAGTGAGTAGTATAAAATTCCCAAAAGTAGATCTAGTAAGAAACATACTTATGACATCCCCCCCATACATGTGATGACCTCTTGGCTTTAAATGTTCCATTCCCCCATCAAATGATGATCTTTTGGCTGAAAGGAATCAAATCTCGGATGTGGGCGCGCCTAGGCGCGGGTTTTACGGCGCTCGGGCGCCCAAATCAGAATGTTGGGAGTATTTGCCTCTGTCTTGCGCAGCAATTGTATTTCCTTCATAACTCTCTCCACAAAACTCCGATTTGGATGATTCAAGTCCTCATTTGAAGCTAACACATAGTTCTACAACTTTGTAGAAGGAAACTTCATCCAATTCGGTCTCTAAAAATACGAAAATATCGCTCGAACGTGGAAAGTGGTGCTGAAACGGCGCCCGGGCGTAGGGGTGCATAGAAATTTGGCCTAAACTTGTTTTATACGTCATTTTTCATCCCGTTCTTTGATTGTATCCATTTAAGACCTGAAATCACTTAATGCACGAATTAAACGCACATGTGGCAAGAATCAAGCGATAAATGAACCTAAGACATAAACGCAAAGGGGCTTAAAAACACGTAAAAATGCCTCTTATCAACACCCCCACACTTATCAATTGCTCGTCCTCGAGCAATAAGAGTTCTAAGATAAGGAAACATCATCAATCAAAGAGAGAAACAAAAAGAAAACTACCTAACTCACTTTCGTGGAGTAAACGGTTGCATTTAGCGAATGCAACAAGCCTTTGAACCTTTGAGTTACCTCAAAGGACGAGTTATAGTCTCGTGAGGGTTTGCAGACGATATACCCACAAAATCGAAAGATTTTCAACCCCGATCACTCAACGTAAATTACAATGATTAATAGCACACAATGGTATGAATTCATCTGTTTAAGCTCATATTACAAATATATACACATCACACATTTGCTCATGTTACGCCTTAACATTGAAAAGATCATCCTAAGGGTGTAGTGTAATAAATCTCAAGTATTATAGTCAAGTGGCATTCTTACCACTTTTCAAACATTAACCCCATATTTATCAACTTTTGATTATTCACATGGTACGAGAATTGAATACAACTTCATAGCCACTTAAAAATTTATCACTTCATTCCACTTTCGGATTTATCTTATGCACTTTCAACTCGAAACATTAGAGGCTAGACCATGTGCAATGTTTGATCCTCTTAGGCTTTCTATGACACCCGTGTAACGAGTTTTAGGCCAATAACTCCTAAACCAGATGGCTTTAGGGTATCAAATGTGGAGACATTCCTAAGGGCTTAATCACTCGAGTGTCAAAGGCCACAAAATCAAACTAGGTCCTTATTCACTTAACACTTACATTGGCTTGAGCTTAGCTCAAATTAGCAAAATAGTACAGTATTCTAGGCATGGTGCTCTTCGCCCCCAGTATCTATTAAGCCTGACTTTTTTTTTTTCAGTCATACCAATGTTCAACCTCTTTTTATTATTATTAAGCACACGAAGTTAACGTTCTCAACTCATAACACATGTGAAAATTTTAAGTTGATATTTCCGGGATCAAGCCTTTAAGTGTTTCAAAATGATTGCCCACTCAACTCCTCTACCTTCGATTTAGGTGCATATGTGAATCATCTTAAGGTTAATCTAGTCTAGTTAGGATCCCATAAGCAAGGAACGATGTGTATAGCCATTAAAAACCAAATTGATAGAGAAAACATACCATGTATTCAAATTAACCATGCTCAATGCCTCAAGTGAAGGGTTGAAATTCTATCCAAAAAAATAAATTAAAATTGCACACATTTCACATGTAGAGGTACAGCACCCCCCAAACTTGACCAAACTTGGACCGAAATATGTAAAACATGAATCAACATGACTATAATGGATCTAGTATACTACCCCCACACTTATCATGAACATTGTCCCCAATGTTTGAAAAAGAAAAGGGCAAAGTACACGTCACCATAGGGAAGCTGAAAAGCAAACCCGAGTCCACTTAAGGCAATCAAGTCCACGGATGGCAATCACTGTGTCGATCACTACATAGGTAAACAAATGCTAGACATACAGAGCATCAAACATTGGATAGAATAGAATAAAACAAAACGAGATAAACAAAAAAATGAGAAACATGCATGGAAGGAAAACATCAAGCATCCAAACATCAAACATAAAATATCAAACATCCCAACAAAAGATATCCAAAAAAAAAAAAATAAAAAGAAACATGCATGGAAATAAAACAAGATAAGCCTAATCGGTGGTGCCAAAACGGTCAATGTAATCCTCATCCTCGCCGCCTAGATCATCCAAATCAATCAACGGGCTACCCTCATCATTATGAGCCTCATCATTATGAGCCTCATCATCACCTCCGTCAGGAACGAGAGCACCTGACTCGTGCATATCTGCGGGCTGCTGAGGCGGGGGGTGCGGGTAAGGTGGAGGAGCAGAATAATCAAACGGCCCCCAACCGACAAACGCATCATGCTCTACAAAAAGCTGACGGAAATAAGCACAAGTGTCGGACATGACCACCCTCATCTCATCTCGCAACTCCTCCCTCAATTCATCCTTTAATTGTCTAATGGCGGCGGCATCCATAGGTGGAAACTGTGGGGAGCTAGTAGACTGGGATGAAGATGGGCGAGGCCTCTTTGAAGTAGCTGGTGGTGGAGGAGCCTGGGAGTCGTCACCTACCACGGTGAGATAGAACCAGGAAGCTCAGTACGAAGGAAATGTGGGAACCTTAGCCGCCTTGCATAAAGCTGTGATCAGTGACGGGAGAATGATGGGAATCTTCCGAGTGGGACCTTCTCCCTTTTGCTTAGCCAATTCTTTGTTAATCAATGGCCCTAACTCATTCTTCAACTTTCTAAAGTGGTCCGTCAAAGACTTGTGGATTACCCGGGCAAAGTCCACAGCTTTCTTGGACATAATAGCGTAGATGAGGGTGGCCCGTTCCTTGTTTGCCTCTGATCTATTGGTACTCGGCATTAAATTGAATCTGATGAAGTCGAGCCAGAAAGCAGCCTCGGGTAATAGAGCCCTACGGGGGACATGAGCTTCTCCGGGTACCCATTCCCACCCCTCTCGGCCAATAACCTGCAAAATATCCGACAGGCTAACTCGGAGGCGCCCTGAATTGTAAAGAGCGGTGAACTCGCATGTCTGAGGGGTCGGGGTGCCTATGCTCTCCCTAATCTGTCTCAACTCATAATTGACATGTTTGCCCCGGACCAAAAGGGTAGTCCCCAGCCATCCTCGTGTCTCAATCTCATCATAAACCCCGGAGCTGAAGAATTCCAGAACCCAAGGAAGATGAATGGCCTCGGGCTTTTGACAAAAAAACTGTAAGCGATGAAATTGTATCAATTCGTGCACAGAGGGCTGTCCCCGGGTGGTTAAATAGTGCTCCTTAATAAGGGTGCGGGGGGTGCTCAAACTCTGACACATAATTTGGACTTGAGGGTTTTCAAAACGGGTACTATCGGGATTCTCGGGCTCATTAGAGGAACCCTCACCCACTTTTTTCTTACCCTTTGACGGCCTGTTGGTAGTTCTCGTCATTTGCAACAACAATTATCAACTTCTTAACTACTCAAATCGACCCAAATGCAACCAACCAAATACAACAATCTTCAACGCCCAACACACACCAAAATCAGAGCAACCCACACTTGGCAACAATCCACAAATTCAATTTCAACCCACAAATTGATAATAACCCACGGATTTAGCACAAATAGACCATCCAATTCAACAACATCAACCCCCAATTTTTTTGATTACAACCCACACTTTCAATTTCAAGCTCTCAAATGCAATAACAACTAAAAATTCAATCAACAATCGGCCAATGCCCCAATTAATCCTCAATATATAACACAAGGCACCTACGCGTCGGCTATGAATCGGAAATGGAAGGAGGGTAAAGCCAAAACTCACCTTTTATCCCCAAATTTTCGCACCGAGTCGATGTGAAAGACGAGCCTCTTGTGCAACGAATGATGTTGATGGAAGTGGCGGTGAAATCCGGTGGAAATGGCCGGAAATGTTGAGGAAATCGCCGGAATTCGAGTGGGAGAGGAGTTGTGAAGATTTTGGGGAATTTTGACCTTTTTTTACCCATATATTTGTTAGATTCAGAATCGGGCGCCTAGGCGCGCGTGTTTGGGCGCCTAGGCGCGCGATACAACTTACCTCGAGCCTTTGGTTGTTAATGCGGGCGCCTAGGCGGGCGTTTCTCGGCGCCTGGGCGCCCGTTTCAGAGTCGGGCGCCTAGGCGCCTGATTTCTCGGCGCCTGGGCGCCCGTTTCAGAGTCGGGCGCCTAGGCGCCTGATTTCTCGGCGCTTGGGCGCGGGATTCTGAATAGTTTTGTAACGAATTTCATTTCCTGTTTCAAAAGGGAAGAGACAAAACACTTAAAACACAAACTAACAAAGATGTAAGGTTAGAAAATAAAGCAACAAACGGAATAATAAGGGAAAAAGAAAAGGAAACGGAAAGAAAACATGGGTTGCCTCCCAAGAAGCGCTAGTTTAGAGTCATTAGCTCGACTGAAAGCGAAGAATCACGAAGGGTCCGCGAGGATGAAGGACTCTTTGTCTCTTGGCCCATCCATCCCTAAGTAAGGTTTTAGACGTTGAGCGTTGACCAAGAAAGTATGTCCTTTATCTGTTGTAAGTTCGACGGCGCCGGATGGATAGACCTGGGAAATCAAAAATGGTCCCGACCATCGAGACTTAAGCTTCCCGGGGAAGAGTCGGAGTCGAGAGTTGTATAGCAACACCCGCTCTCCCTTGTGGAATTCCCGGGGGAGAATATGTTTGTCATGCCACATTTTGGTCCGCTCCTTATAGAGTTTTGCGTTCTCATAGGCAAGATGACGCCATTCTTCGAGTTCGTTGAGTTGTAGCAAACGTTGTGTACCTACACTTTGAGAGTCAAAATTTAGAAACTTAATGGCCCAATAAGCACGATGCTCGAGTTCAACGGGCAAGTGACATGTTTTACCAAAAACAAGACGATACGGGGACATGCCAATTGGGGTTTTATAGGCGGTCCGATAAGCCCAAAGAGCATCATCCAATTTAAGGGACCAATCCTTTCTTGATGCATTGACCGTTTTTTCTAAAATACGCTTAATCTCCCTATTCGAGACCTCCACTTGGCCACTAGTTTGTGGGTGGTATGGGGTCGAAATTTTATGCTTCACCCCGTACTTGGTCAATAAAAGTTCAAACTGCCTGTTGCAGAAGTGGGTGCCCCCGTCACTAATGATGGCTCGGGGAGTTCCAAATCGAGTAAAAATATGTTTCTTCAGAAAACGAGTGACAACCCGAGCATCATTAGTAGGCAAGGCCACGGCTTCCACCCATTTGGAGACATAGTCTACCGCAACGAGGATATATTTATTTGAACAAGAACTGGGGAAAGGGCCCATGAAATCCACACCCCATACATCAAACAACTCACACTCTAACATGCTATTTAAGGGCGTTTCATGATGTTTAGAGATGTTCCCCATTCGTTGACAGCGATCACAAGATTTGACATAATGATGTGCATCTTTAACAAGAGTAGGCCAGAAGAAACCTGATTGGAGGATCTTAGCTACCGTTTTGGAAGGCCCAAAATGGCCACCTACCGCCATATCATGACAATGAGATAGGATAGCATGCACGTCCGTTTCGGGTATGCAACGTCGAATTAAACCATCTGCACAAACTTTGAATAAAAAGGGTTCGTCCCAAAGATATTGCTTTACATCAGATAGAAATTTCTTCTTTTGATGAAAAGTGATATCCGGGGGAAGACGGCCCGTGACAATGTAATTGGCAAAGTTAGCATACCAAGGTGAAATTTTTTCAGAAATAGCAAGGAGGTGTTCATCTGGGAATTCCTCACGAATTGGTGTCTCATCTAACGGATCATTCACTAGCTCTAATCGTGAGAGGTGGTCGGCTACTACATTTTCGGTGCCTTTCTTGTCTTTTATCTCTAAATCAAATTCTTGGAGTAACAAAATCCACCTAAGGAGTCTTGGTTTAGCATCTTTCTTGGCAAGCAAATATTTTAAAGCCGAATGATCGGTGTAAACTATCACTTTGTTTAGCACGAGGTAAGAGTGGAATTTATCGAATGCAAAGACTATGGCGAGTAATTCTTTTTCCGTGGTGGCATAATTCAATTGTGCGTCGTTAAGAGTTTTACTAGCATAGTAAATGGTTCGAAATACCTTTTCCTTCCTTTGGCCAAGGACCGCTCCAACCGCGGTGTCACTCGCATCACACATCAATTCGAATGGTAAGCTCCAATCGGGGGATGACATGATAGGGGCGGAAACTAAGCGTTCCTTCAAATCAAGAAAGGCCTGCATACAAGAAGAATTGAAATCAAAAGGTGCATCTTTAACAAGCAAATTAGACAACGGTTTCGCAATTTTAGAGAAATTCAAGATGAATCGCCTATAGAAACCAGCATGCCCGAGAAAACTCCTAACAGCTTTTACCGATGTGGGTGGGGGAAGTTTTTCAATGACCTCAATCTTGGCTTGGTCCACTTCGATCCCTTTTTGAGAGATCTTGTGGCCAAGTACAATCCCCTCTCGGACCATTAAATGGCATTTTTCCCAATTCAAAACAAGGTTGGTTTCTTCACAACGTTTAAGCACAACATTTAGATGAGCAAGACAAATATCAAAAGTTGTTCCGAAAACAGAAAAGTCATCCATAAAAATTTCAAGGAAATCTTCAACCATATCATGAAAAATAGCCATCATGCATCTTTGAAAAGTGGCCGGGGCATTACACAAGCCAAATGGCATCCTTCTATAAGCAAATGTGCCATAAGGACAAGTGAAAGTGGTTTTCTCTTGGTCCTCAGGATCTATGGCAATTTGATTATAGCCGGAGTAACCATCTAGAAAACAATAGAAATCATGCCCGGCTAATCGTTCAAGCATTTGGTCAATAAAGGGGAGGGGAAATGATCCTTACGTGTGGCATCATTCAACTTACGGTAATCTATACATACACGCCACCCACTAATTATACGAGTTGGGATAAGCTCATTATTCGCATTCTCAATTACCGTTATTCCCCCTTTCTTAGGCACCACTTGGGTAGGGCTCACCCACGCACTATCAGAAATAGGATAGATTATACCTGAGTCGAGCAGTTTAATCACTTCCTTCTTGACTACCTCTTGGATTTGTGGGTTTGATCTCCTTTGGGGTTGGCGTGTAGGCTTGGTGGAGTCCTCCATAAGTATTTTGTGCATACATATCGCTGGACTAATGCCTTTGATGTCCGCAAGTTTCCACCCAAAAGCCCGTTTGTGAGATCTCAACACCGTCATTAATTGCTCTTCTTGTGATCCTGAAAGAGATGAGGAAATGATCAATGGGAGTGTCTCGTCATCGTTCAAGTACACATATTTAAGGTGGGAGGGGAGGGGTTTGAGTTCGAGAGAGGGGGTTCTTCAATAGATGGGCGAGGTGATCCTGACAATGATCTATCAACTTTGATGAATCCTCCCGAATGAGAGGAAGATTTGTACTCTAAGCTTAGAACCTTTTCCACTAGATCATCTTTCTCCGAGTCCACTTGCATGGATTTCATAAGACTCTGTTCGAGAGAATTTTCAATTGTATTGTCCTGTAAATACTCAACAATCAAATGGTCAAATGTATCAATTCGATAACACGAGTCATGATCAAAAGGATGTTTAAGGACTTTGTAAACATCAAAGGTAACTTTGTCATCGCCCACATTCAAGGTAAGCTTACCATTAGCAATGTCAATTACCGCCTTACCCGTGGCTAGGAATGGTCTCCCTAGGATTAATGGTACTTCCACATCCTCTTCCATGTCGAGTACTACGAAATCAACGGGAAAATAAAACTTGTCGACTTGGACAATAACGTCTTCGATTATCCCCTTGGGCCTCTTGATCGATCGGTCGGCTAGTTGAAGGCTCATTGAGGTCGGCTTGGGATTTCCAAGGCCTAGCTTTTTAAACAGTGAGTATGGAAGAAGATTGATGCTGGCCCCCGAGTCACATAACACCTTCTTGAATGATAAGGATCCAATTGTGCATGGGATTGTGAGACTCCCGGGATCTTGGAGCTTAGTTGGCAATTTATTGAGTAATACGGCGGAGCATTCTTCCGTGAGGCACACCGTCTCATTCTCTTCCCACTTCTGCTTGTTGGAGAGTATGTCCTTGAAGAACTTCACATAATTCGGCATTTGGAGGATGGCGTCAATAAACGGAATATTAATTCTCACTTCCCGAAGGATTGCCAAAATTCGAAGAAAGCTCGGATCCATCTCCTTTTTCTTCTTTTTGTGAGCATTTGGGAAGGGGAGACGAACTTCGATAGGGGGAGAAAGCGTTGGATTAGACGGATGAAAACCTACCGAAGCAGTGTGCGGCGCCTGGGCGCGTGTATCGGCGCCTAGGCGCGGATCTTCTGGCGCCTGGGCGCGTGTATTGGCGCCTAGGCGCGGATCTGCTGGCACAAAAACAGTGGGCGGCGCCTGAGCGCGTGTATCGGCGCCTAGGCGCGGATCTTCGGGCGCCGGGGCGCGCATATCGGCGCCTAGGCGCGGATCTTCGGGCGCCTGGGCGCGCATATCGGGGCGCTCGGGCGCGGATGTGCTGGCAGTGTCATTTTCCAATTGTTTGCCACTTCTCAAGGCTATGGCATTGCATTGGGCCTTCGGGTTCTTTTCCGTGTCGCTTGGGAGAGTCCCCGGGGCTCTACCGTTAACCGCATTAGAAAGTTGCCCTACTTGTGTTCGCAAATCCTTCATCTCCATACACATATCCTTTATCATATTCCGAAGTTCGTTGAAAGATGTATCGGACTTTTTCATGTGAGCATCCAGTTTCTCATCGATTGTGGGAGGTCGCATTTGCACTTGACCTTGACCTTGTCCATTGAAATTGCCTTGCCTCGGGGTTGGGTTATTGAAGGGTGGTCGTGGAGCTTGATAGATCCCCGGTTGTGCGTTCTGTGCGGGGTTGGGCCTTTTTGGAAAATTCTCGGGTATATGAAAGTTCACCCGAGGTTTATTTTGATTCCCCACATAATTAACATTGCCAACCTCCGGTTCCAAGAGTACTACTTCCTCAACTACTTCCTCAATACAAGCAACCTTTTTAGAGGATGAGGCCTCTTCATCGTCGGGGTAAAGCTCGTCTTCTCGGGCCAACTGTTCGACTTTGTCCCATACACTTTGACAATCTAACCCAAGGAGATCTCCTCCCGCACCCGCGTTGAGTCTATGCCGAATACGTGACCTAACCCCATCATAGAAATGGAGTACTTGTTCATTCAACCCAAAATTATGATCGGGACATTTACGGAGCATGCCCTTATATCTAGCCCAAGCCTCGGCTAAAGATTCATTGCTCCTTTGCCTAAACCCTTTTATATTACTCCGTAGCTCATTTATTTTTGAGGGTGGAAAGAATTTATTTAAAAAGGCATCGACCAACTCACTCCATGTTGTAATAGATTGTGGAGGTAAGGATTTGTACCATGTTGTCGCCCTATCCTTCAATGAGAAATGGAAGACTCTTAGACGAATCGCATCAAGATCACGTGGGTGATATTGAATGGTCACAAGAGCCTCATCTATGGTTTCCAAATGAGCGTGTGGTGATTCGTGTGGTTCTCCATAGAAAGGATCTCCTTGCACCATATTAAAAATGTGAGCCGGAATGTGGTAGTTTGGTGTGACGAAATTAGGCACGACTACGGGCCCCGGAATGGTATGGACCCTAGGTGGTAAGCTACCCCGAACCGACGGGAGTTGTGGAGGAGGTACCGCTTGCATGGCTTGTAGAACACCTTGTAACCACTCCCTAGTTTCCGGTGAGTTCATGTCCGGGAAATTTCCATTTGGGTTTTGGTTGAGATTATTGGCCATTTCTCTTGCTCGCCTACTAGTCCTAAGAACTCTTTCAATTTCGGGCTCCAACTCGTATAGAGGCTTGCTTGAGGAGCGGGTCATGCACCTCAAGAACCTAACAATTAAATACAAGAACAAAATTAGACTAACACGAAAATAAAAGAAAATCAAGAAATAAACGAAAACTAAGAATTATGAAAAATGTAAACAAAAATCAAAACTAAAATAAACAAGTCCCCGGCAACGGCGCCAAAAACTTGACACGCTAAAACTTAACGTGCTTTGATAGCAAGTGTACTAGTCGTGGTAGTAATAAAGTGGACTAAAAGTCCGGGTTGTCGAACCACGGAGACTTGAATTCTAGTTTATGATTTTCATGAAAGAAAAGACAATTAAAGTGAAGTGCAAGAGGAAAACAATTAAGTAAACGAAAGATCAAAGGAGGGAACAAGCTATGAATTAAATCTCACGTATGATAAAATGACTAAGGCACATGCTACAACCAAATCTACTCGTCAATATATATGAACTACTCTTCGAATTATTAGACTCCTATTGCTTTGGTGGAAACTCCTAAATTAACTATTACCCGATGTCTCGGCACATAATAATCCTATGATTAATTGACGGTTCTCTAAATATGTCTATCCGAGAATCTAATCAAAAATCACGCATTAACGTTCTAGAGCTTCCCCGAACGAATCCGGCTAACAACACCCGGGAATCTTTACCTATTTCTAGGGCAATCCCTCATTTGTTTCGGATGATGTGTTAATTCTCTTGCACCCTAATCTATTTTCTCTCGAACAACTAGATTAGGCAAGATAGCAAGCATATGGTGATCAAACACATGATTGGAATAAAAGCATAGAATTAACACACAAAGCAATAGGAGAATTAATACAAAGAGCAACTTCACATATATTGATTCATAAATTTGGCCTTCACATGGCCTTAGTTCTACAATATTAGCCTCTCATCAAAGCCTTAAGAAAATCTAATACAAACATATACATACTCATGGAAATAAACATGTAAATGCAAATAATTAAAACTCCCTCAATTGATTGATGATGGATCTTTGCTCTTGATCTTCAATCCTTAGCTCCTCCCTCTTTGTTCCCCTCCAAAAGTGATGAAGAAAATGGTGATGAATGATGATGAGTGAAAAGTGATGGCCAAAATGCCTCTCTCCCTCTTTGTTCCCCTCCAAAAGTGATGAAGAAAATGGTGATGAATGATGATGAGTGAAAAGTGATGGCCAAAATGCCTCTCTCCCTCTCCTCCCCTCCTCCGGTCAATTGCTCCCTCAAATCCTTAAGAAGACCACCACCAATCAGCCCCTCATGTGTATGTCCCCCCTAGTGTCCCCTCCACTACTCTTAAAGTGAGTAGTATAAAATTCCCAAAAGTAGATCTAGTAAGAAACATACTTATGACATCCCCCCCCATACATGTGATGACCTCTTGGCTTTAAATGTTCCATTCCCCCATCAAATGATGATCTTTTGGCTGAAAGGAATCAAATCTCGGATGTGGGCGCGCCTAGGCGCGGGTTTTACGGCGCTCGGGCGCCCAAATCAGAATGTTGGGAGTATTTGCCTCTGTCTTGCGCAGCAATTGTATTTCCTTCATAACTCTCTCCACAAAACTCCGATTTGGATGATTCAAGTCCTCATTTGAAGCTAACACATAGTTCTACAACTTTGTAGAAGGAAACTTCATCAAATTCGGTCTCTAAAAATACGAAAATATCGCTCGAACGTAGAAAGTGGTGCTGAAACGGCGCCCGGGCGTAGGGGTGCATAGAAATTTGGCCTAAACTTGTTTTATACGTCATTTTTCATCCCGTTCTTTGATTGTATCCATTTAAGACCTGAAATCACTTAATGCACGAATTAAACGCACATGTGGCAAGAATCAAGCGATAAATGAACCTAAGACATAAACGCAAAGGGGCTTAAAAACACGTAAAAATGCCTCTTATCAGTTACAAAAATGGGTGGCCCCTTTCACTAAAGATTGCTCTAGGAGTTCCAAAACGAGTGAAAATCCTTTTTTTAAAAAAATCGAGTAACCACCCGAGCATCATTAGTTGGTAAAGCCTCAGCTTCGACCCATTTGGAGACATAGTGGACCGCAACAAGAATATACTTATTGGAACAAGAACTAGGGAAGGGTCTCATAAAATCAATACCCCATACATCAAATAGTTCACATTCAAGCATGTTATTCAATGGCATTTCGTGTCTTTTAGAGATGTTACCTGTTCGTTGACACCTATTGACACGCTAAAAGCTAACGTGCTTGGTAGCAAGTGCACTAGTCGTGTGTAGTAATAAATGGACAAAAAGTCCGGGTTGTCGAACCACGGAGACTTGAATTTTAGTTTAAGATTCGTAATGAAGTAAACAATTAAAGTAAGAGTAAATTCAAATAAAAGTGCAAAGAACAAGAACAAAGATGAGCAAACGATTGAAACTCAAATATGAAGAGTGACTAAGGCGCATGAGAGGCTCAATTTGATCCATATCCTTATTAAGAATCTTATTGAATCATTAGACTTATGTTCCTATGGTGAAAGCTCCTAAAGTAAAGAATAACCGATGTCTCGTGATAGACTCCTATACTTAAGTGATGGTTTCCTAAGTATTTCTACCCGAAAATCTAACCACTAAGCATGCATTAACAAACTAGAGCTTCCTCGATATAAATCAAACGAATTCACCCGGGAATCTTTACCTATGTCTAGGGCAATTCCTCATTGGTTGCGGGTTATGGTGTGAATTTTATGCACCCTAGATCAAATTTCTTTCGAAATATTCACCTAGGCAATTTATCGAACACATGGTGATCAAACACATGTACGTAGAACAAATACAAATTCACAACACATAGCAACACATGAATTGATTCAAACAAACAAATATTATATAGATACTTCACAAATAGGCCTTCACATGGCCTTAGTCTTATAGATCTAGTTCATAAACAATGGTACAAGAAAATCTAAAGCAAACATGTATTTATTCATTGACAATATATAATGAAAGCAATGGAAAACTCCCTAATACACTTGGTTGATGATGAAATCAAGTTGGAAGCTTCAATTCCTTGCCCTTCCTCCTTCTTGTCCTCCAAAATATGATTTAGATAGCTATTTTTAGCCCCAAAAGGGCCTAAAAACCGAACACCCCTTTCTTTTCTTTCATTTTTGGCCTTTATACCTTCAAAACCGCTGTATCGGCGCCCAGGCGTGACCTAAATGGCGCCTAGGCGCGGTCCAGGTGGACTAAATGGCTTGGGAAATAAGTTGGCTGGCGCCTAGGCGCGGGTGAGGTGGCGCCTAGGCGCCTGATGCAGAGTCTGAACCGTTTTCTTGTTTTTCAGCGCAGTAATTGTATTTTCTTCGTAACTTTCTCCACGGACCTCGGATTTGGATGATTCAAGTTGCCACGTGAAGCCAAGACAGAGATTTACAACTTTGTAGAAGAAAACTTCCTCAAATTCGATTTCAAAATACACTGAAATACTGTGTTTTTGTGCACTTTACGTCAATTGCAGTGATTTTCCACGTTTACTCAATAAGCACATAGATTATACGCATATGTGGCATAAATAAACTGATAAATGAATCTAAAACATAAACGTAAGGGCTTAAAAACACGTAAAAATACCTCTTATCACCTATCACAAGATTGAACATACAAGAATGCATCTTTAGAAAGAGTAGGCCAAAAGAAACCTGATTGAAGCACTTTAGCCACTGTTTTAGAGGGTCCAAAGTGACCACCTACTGACATATCATGACAATGGGCGAGAATTGACGTTATTTCCTCCTCGGGGATACATCGTCGAATGAGGCCATCTGCACAAATCTTAAATAGATATGGTTCGTCCCACAAATATCGCTTCACATCAAATAAGAATTTCTTCTTTTGATGATAAGTGATATCCGGAGGAAGAACTCCCGTGACAAGATAATTTGCATAATTGGCATACCAAGGAGCATCATTATGAAGTATAGCATACAATTGCTCATCGGGAAACTCCTCACAAATAGGTTTATCAAACACGCACTCAGGCTTAGGAATCTCTATCCTAGACAAGTGGTCGGCAACAACATTTTCTACTCCTTTCTTATCCTTAATTTCTATGTCAAATTCTTGAAGAAGTAAAATCCACCTAATGAGTCTAGGTTTGGCATCCTTTTTGGCAAGCAATTATTTTAATGCGGAGTGATCAGTGTACACAATTACTTTATTCAAAATGAGATAAGCATGGAACTTGTCAAATGCAAATACTATGGCTAGTAATTTTTTTTCCGTGGTTGCGTAATTCATTTGTGAATCATTTAAAGTCTTACTAGCTTAGTAGATGGTTTGAAATACCTTATCCTTCCTTTGGCCAAGGACCGCACCCACCGAGGTGTCACTAGCATCACACATCAATTCGAAGGGCAAACTCCAATCGGGAGGTGCCATGATGGGAGCGGATATCAATAGCTCCTTAAAAGTCATGAAAGCCTGTAAACAAAGGGAATCAAAATTGAATGGTGCATCTTTGACAAGCAAGTTAGATAACGACTTTGCAATTTTGGAATTTTTTTTGATAAATCGCCTATAGAAGCCAGCATGACCAAGAAAGCTCCTCACGGCTTTCACCGATGTAGGTGGAGGAAGCTTTTCTATTACCTCAATCTTGGCTTGGTCCACTTCAATCCCTTTTTGGGAGATTTGTGACCTAGCACAATCCCTTCCAGGACCATAAAATGACATTTTTCCCAATTCAAAACAAGATTTGTTTCCTCACAGCGTTTTAGAACACGGTCCAAATGATCAAGACATGTGTTAAATGAGGTTCCAAAAATAGAAAAATCATCCATAAAAGTCTCAAGGAATTCTTCAACCATGTCATGAAAGATCGCCATCATACATCGTTGAAATGTGACCGGGGCATTGCATAATCCAAACGGCATCCGCCTATAAGCAAACGTGCCATAGGGACAAGTGAAAGTTGTTTTCTCTTGGTCCTCGAGGGATATGGCAATTTGGTTATAGCCGGAATACCCATCTAAAAAACAATAAAAATCATGTCCGGCTAACCTTTCAAGCATTTGGTCAATGAATGGGAGGGGGAAATGGTCCTTACGAGTGGCATCATTTAACTTGCGATAATCTATACACACACGCCACCCGGTAAGCATTCGAGTAGGGATTAATTCATTGTTCGCATTTTCTATCACAGTTATTCCGCCCTTCTTGGGTACTACTTGCGTCGGGCTTACCCATGCACTATCAGAGATAGGATAGATTATACCTGCATCGAGTAGTTTTATAACCTCTTTCTTTACCACCTCTTGTATTTGTGGATTTGACCGTCTTTGTGGTTGGCGTGTAGGTTTTGCGGACTCCTCCATGAGTATTTTGTGCATGCACACCGCTGGACTTATGCCTTTTATATCCGCAATTTTCCACCCGAAGGCCTTTTTGTTGGCCTTCAATACTCTCATGAGTCGCTCCTCCTGTTCTCCTGTCAAAGAAGATGAGACAATTAAAGGTAGAGTCTCATTATCATTTAAAAATACATATTTCAAATGTAATGGTAATGGTTTAAGCTCAAGGATAGGGGCCTCTTCGATAGAAGGGCGAGGAGGAGCCAAGAGTGATCTTTCTAATTTTTTAGCTCCAATGACGTGGTAAAGAGGTGGCTTCTCTACGCTAAACATGGTTTCCAATTGTTCTTCACTCGCTGAATCGACATCCATAGATTTGGAAAGACATGTCTCCAATGGGTCGTCTACCATTTGTGCCTGAAAAGTCTCATCAATCAACATATCAAATACATCGATGCGTAAACATGAGTCAGGATCACATGGGTGTTTAAGCACTTTAAAAACATCAAAGGTGACCTTTTCATCTCCCACATTTAAGGTTAGCTTACCATTGGCAATATCGATTACCGCCTTACCAGTGGCTAGGAATGGTCTTCCTAGGATCAGGGGTACCTCAACATCTTCCTCCATATCAAGAACCACAAAGTCAACCGGGAAGTAGAATTTGTCGACTTGAAGGATTACATCTTCGATTATTCCCCGTGGTCTCTTGATTGATCTATCGGCAAGTTGGAGGCTCATTGAAGTCGGCTTTGGGTTACCAAGGCCCAACTTTTTGAAAAGAGAGTACGGGAGGAGGTTGATGCTAGCTCCCGAGTAGCACAAAACTTTTTCGAAGGATAATGGCCTAATCGTGCAAGGACTAGTGAGACTCCCAGGGTCTTCAAGTTTCATTGGTAATTTATTAAGCAATACGGCGGAGCATTCCTCGGTTAGGCACACCGTTTCGTTTTCCTCCCACTTTTGTTTGTTGGATAAAATATCCTTGAAAAATTTCACGTAATTTAGCTTTTGTAAAATTGCGTCTATAAAAGGAATATTAATTCTAACCTCACGAAGAATTGCTAAGATTCAAAGGAAACTTGGATCCATCTCCTTTTTTTTCTTTCTATGTGCATTAGGAAATGGCAGACGGACCTCGATGGGAGGATGCGTTGGAGTTGAGGAGCCCACTGTGGAGGGTTCAGGAGGTGGCGCCAGGGCGCTGGGTCTCAGGCGCCTAAGCGTGATCATCGGGACGCTCGGGCGCGCAATTGCGAAGCATTCGTTCACTGTGGGTTGATTCCGGCGCCTGGGCATTCTCATCGGGGCGCTCGGGCGCGGAAATGCGAACAACATCATTGACTACCTGTTTGCCACTTCTTAAGGTGATGGTGTGGCATTGCTCCTTCGGGTTTTTTTCTGTGTCACTTGGTAAAGTTCCCGGGGCTCTCTCGCTGATCGCCTTTGCCATTTGACCCATTTGTGTCTTTAAATCCTTCATGTCTATCATTATATCCTTCATCATAGTACGGAGTTCGTTGATTGCTGAATCCGATTGCTTTATTTGTTCATCGAGACGCTCTTCGGTTGTAAGAGGTCTTATTTGCCTTTGTATATGAGGATTACCTTGCCTTTGAGCTTGGTTATTGTTGAATGGGGGCCTTGGTGCTTGATAGACGCCGGGATGGGCATTTTGTGCCGGATTGGGCCTCCTTGGAAAATTTTCGGGCACATGGAAGTTCAATTGAGGTCGATTGGCATTTCCAACATAGTTTACATTGCCAACCATTGTTTCCAAAGCAACTTCTTCACCCAACTCTTGAACACAAGAAATCTTTTTAGTGGGTTTGATTTCTTCATCATCGGGATAGAGTTCATCTTCCCCGGGCTAATTGCTTAATCTTGTCCCACACACTTTGGCAATCGAGCCCAAGGAGATCACCACCGGTGCCGGCATTGAGCCTATTTCGGATGCGCGAACCGACTCCATCATGGAATCGTAATACTTGCTCGCTCAATCTTAGGTTGTGATCCGGATATTTTCAGAGCATGTTTTTATATCTAGCCCATGCCTCGGCTAAGGACTCATGATTCCCCTGCTTAAACTCCTTAATGTTGCTCCTTAGCTCATTGATTTTGGAGGGTGGAAAGAATTTGCTCAAAAAGGCATCGACCAATTGTCCCCATGTTGTGATGGATTGGGGTGGTAGAGATTTGTACCACATGGTCGCCCTTTCCTTTAATGAGAAGTGGAAGACTCTTAGACGAATTGCATCGAGATCCCGTGGATGAAATTGGGTAGTCATGAGAGTATCGTCTAAAGTTTCCAAATGCTCATGAGGTGATTCATGGGGCTCTCCATAGAAGGGTTCGCTTTGCACCATGCTAAAGATGTGTGACGGAATGTGATAATTTGGTGCAAAGAAATTTGGAAAGACTACGGACCCCGGTATGGTGTGGACCCTTGGAGGTAGACTTTCCCGGACCGATGGAAGTCTTTGAGGAGGTGCCGGTTGCATAGCTTGGAAAAGATTTTGCAGCCATTCCCTGTTTTCCGGAAGATTTATGTCGGGGAAATTTCCATTTGGATTTAGATTGTCGGCCATTTCTCGAGCTTGTCTACTAGATTGAAGAACACGCTCTATCTCCGGCTCAAAATTGTATAGGGCCTCGTTAGAAGAGCGGGTCATGCACCACAAATTACACCTAACAAATAAACACAAGAAAAAAAATTAGAATAATAAAATAAAAGAAAGGCTAAAAATAAACGAAAAACTAAGAATTATGAAAATTTAAATGAAAAATCAAAAACTAAAATGAACAAGTCCCCGGCAACGGCGCCAAAACTTGACACGCTAAAAGCTAACGTGCTATTGTAGCAAGTGCACTAGTCGTGTGAAGTAATAAGTGGACTAAAAGTCCGGGTTGTCGAACCACGGAGACTTGAATTTTAGTTTATGATTTTAACGAAAAAAGAACAAATATAATTAAAGTAAATTATAGGTAAAATGCATACAATAAGAACAAGATTACACAATTGATTTTACACAAAGTATAAAGGGAGACTAAGGCACATGCTAGGTTCAAATTGATCAATTATACTTATAAAGATTCTAGTTGAAGGATTACGCTTATATTGTTATGGTGAGAACTCCGAGGGTAGAGAATAACCGATGTCTCGCGTATAAACTCCTATGCTTAGATCGTGATTTCCCAAATATTCCTATCCAGAAATCTAACCACTAAACATGGATTAACGTACTAGAGTTCACTCGATTTGAATCGAACAACTTCACCCGGGAATCTTTACCTATGTCTAGGGCAATTCCTCATTAGTTACGGGTCATGATGTGAATTTCTTGCACCCTAAGTCAATTTTCTCCCGAAATATTAACCTAGGCATAAGATTCTAACATATAGTGATCAAGTATATGCAAGATAGGCAAAAACACAAATTCACATCACATAACAATATAAGAACAACCTCAACAATCATCTATTATAAGCATATATCACAATTTGGCCTTACATGGCCCTAGTCTTATGAATTTAGTTCATAATGGATAATATGAAAAACATAAATGAATTAATACACATGTTCATAGACATAATTGAAATGAAAAGCTATAAAAACTCCCTCAAAAGTGACTAATGATGGAACTTCAATTGAATCTTCCTTCTTCAATGATGATGATGAATCAAGAATCCTTCTCTCTCCCCTCTTTTCTTCTCTATGGATCGGTCACTTCCTCCCCCTCTTCTCCAAAAATCTGAAATTGATAGTGATTTAGGCTGAAAAGGAGTAACATTCGGACTATCCACGCCTAGGCATGACTAGGAGGGCGTTGGGGCGTATCCTGGCACATGTACTTCTCTGTTCGGCGCAGCAATCGTATTTCCTTCACAATTCTCTCTATAGACCTCCGATTTGGATGTTTCAAGTTCCCATTTGAAGCTAAAACATACATATAAAACTTTGTAGAAGGAAACTTTGTCTAATTCGGTCTCGAAATGTACGTAATTATCGCTCGAATGTGGTAGGAGATGCATAAACCGCCTAGGTGTTGAAAAACATGCTTGAACTTGTTTTGTACATCTTTTTTCTTCCCTTTTCTTCATGTATTCTCATTTATTACCTGTATTCACTTAACACACCTATTAAATGCAAATGTGACATGATTTAAGCAATAAGTGAATCCAAATCATAAGAATTACGGTCTTAGAAACACGTAAAAACAACTCTTATCAGAAACCTGTTCGGTTGCGGTTTGGTGAACTATGGAAAAAAGTATTGAAATATTTATTGGATGAATTGATATTAGATATCACTTCGAATAATTATTGGGCCAGAAACTGGTTAGGTTGCAACTCATCAAATTAATTGAGGACATCAATACCCGCTGTGGAATCGATGCCAATGATGATTCCCGATTTTCACATGGGAGTGTGGGATTCGAAAAATGCAGTGGGAGCCAAGATAAATTTTAAGTCCTTAATTTTTCTTGGTTAAGTCAAAACAAGTAATCTAATAAATCTGATTTATTTCTGCAGTTATTTTCTCGTTTATCTCTCTCAAATATGACAAACCCACTTTCAATTCTGCTCGAAAAGATTACTCTTACTTGTTGGGTTTCGTTCGAAACAGCATAAACGCAGCGGAAGGGATTTCAAAAATTAAAACAAAAACCCAATTGGTACTCTAATTCGCATAATTAAATCTAAAAACGTATAACGAATAAAACTTACTCGTTAATATGAATATGATGATGGAGAAAAACTTCTTCTTCTCCAAACTCGAAATATTGAAGCTTCCAAATCTTCTATCCTTTGGTTTAATTCTTCAAACTTGAACTTGATCCGAACAACAAAAATACGTCGTCTCTAAATCGTCATGCACGGATCAACAAACGAAAAATCCCCTTTCTTTTTTCTCTATGGTCGACGGTTAGGTATAGAGGAGGGGAGGAATATCTTTCTTTCTTTTTGAGAGTTATGAGTGTTGTGTTTTCTCCTTTTTTGTTTTTTTGTTCTAAGTCAAAGAGTCCTTATATACCTCATGACTTATTGAGCAAGTCAAAACAAAAGGGCCCTAATATGTGGCCTCTCAAAGATGCCATATTTAGCCCCGAGATTTGTTTTGTTTAATTAATTTCTTATTTCAATTAATGATTTATTATATCCAATAAATAAATAAATTAATTAAATAACCAAATTAATTAGATAAATTAATTCATTAATATATTTCACAAGGAAATTAATTAATAATTAATCCTATCATTATAATTAATTATTTCATTATTATAACTAATTATTTCATCGAATGAATAATTAATTATTTAATTTATCCAATAAATTAAAACTCCCAGAAGAAATAATAGAATTCCTTTTTCTTCATTTTTCTTTGTCAATCCTTTAGCGCGACTCTTTAGGTTCGTTTCGTTTGGCAATGAGAGAAAACCAAAGGAAGTGGGTAACACCTAGCCAGTCACGTGGCCCACTTTGTAACCCAAACGAAAACGAATGATAGGATCATTCCAAAACCTTCCAATCGTAAATACCGTATATGTATAAACCCTTTCTTCACGTTCCCCGGTCAAGTGAGAGTCATGGTTATGTCAAACTCACTGGACTTGACCATATGTATAAATCATAATAAATACGAGATCATTGAGATCGATTTAGTGCCAAGCACAATAGCCTCGTTTGGTTTGGCCAAAGACTTTGATCTCTATTTATCTATAATTACATAGGGTACATACTCATTCACTTATGAGAGAACAAATCCCATATTAGATATCTGCTAAGATTACCACTTGCCCATCAAGTCTGCATTTCGAGGTTGACCCCACCAAAGGGTGAATTGGGTCTAACTACTCTAGTGAAAGACTTGACATCACAAGTGCATCTTCAGCCTGATACCTCAGGTCAAATGTTCACATATACCTATTACGCATAATCAGTTCCGTCATTGACAGTCACAGAGTGAAAACCCATGTGACAGAACCGATGCGAGTCGTGTTCGAACATATCAATTTCACTGACGTGTCTACAATCTTAATCTCCTATCATCCCATGATGCCAGACAGGCACTCCCATGTTGGAGCTAAGATTGTACAAGTATTCGAAGTCTTTATTTGTCCATTAAAGACTTCATATTACTTGCGAACTTATTTTAGTAATCAAGATCGATCTCTCTAGTGCCAATCTTCCTATCCCATAGGAAGTAGAGGGATCGCACTGAAAATATGGACAAAACGTTTTGCACAACTTATAGATGCAGATAAGAATTAAGTGAAAACTCAATAATACCTTTTATTTAAGAAGAGTTTAAGTTCAATACAATATATATGCCCTATACATTCTATCATCTATGGCATCTGAGGGCATAATCCTAACATTACAGGACCCAACTATGTGGACTGACTTAGAAATTTGAGGATTGTCCTCAATATGGAATCTCTGGGATACGTCTTGGAGGCTGATATCCCGGCGGCTCCTGCTAGAACACGTTCCAACGAGGAAGAGGTCCAAGCCCATGAAAAATGGGTTAAGGACGACCTCCGGGTGAGAGGATACATGGTGGGATCTATGACCAATGATCTTCAAAGGTCACACGATAAGATGTCCACGGCAAGAGCTATCCTAGCTCACCTGGTAGAGCTCTATGGTGAGCACAGTCGAACTTCTCGATATGAGATATCGAAAGAGCTCTTCGGAGCCAAGATGAAAGAAAGTGAGAAGGTTGGTGATCATGTCCTCAAAATGATTTCGAGGATTGAGAAATTGGAAGCTCTCGAATTCACCATGAATGCCACCCTTCAAACTGACTTAATCTTGCAGTTTCTTCCTGATTTCTTCTCCCAATTTGTAGTTAACTTTAACTGCAATGAGATAGAGTGAAATTTAGCTGGGGTAATGAACAAATTGGTTACTTCACAATCTCAAATGAAACCAAAGGGAAAGGAAACTGCCTTAGTCATCTCTTCTGGACCTAAAAAGTCTAAGTCTAAGAAGAAGAACAACAACAACAAGAAGCAGTTTGGCGAACTTGGAGCTCAAGAGGGTGTTCATAAGGGTAAGGGAAAGGCTAAAGGGTTTTATAAGAGCAAAGGGACTAAGAAAACAAATAGATGTCTCGAGTGCGGTGAGCTTGGCCATTGAAAGAAGAACTGTCCCAAATTAAGCAAAGGCGCAAAAGGTATGGAACTTTTTGTTTTTGAAACTAACTGTTCTATGACCGTCTTTTCTACTTCATGGATTCTGGACTTAGGGGCTAGTGCCCATGTTTGTTGTTTGGATCAGGATCTGTAGAGAAGTAGAAGGCTTGGCCGAGAAGTACTGATGATCAAAGTAGGTAGCAGGGAAAGCATCGCGGCTACCAGGATTGGATCTACTTCTCTTTATTTAAATTCTGATCACTTATTATTATTGAATGATGTTTTAGTTTTGCCCAACTGGCTTAAGAACATTGTATCTATTCCCATCTTAGTCAAGAATGGGTATACATTCCTTTTTTATAAGTTAAATTGCGACATTTATTATAGAAATAAAATGGTTGGCAATGTTTCTTTAGTTAATGGTTTATATTATTTAAATGTCCTTAATTCATCTGTAGTGAATGTCGTAACTCACAAACATGGTAGGTAGGAAGTTAACCTAAGGCTTAAGTGGCATCTTAGACTAGCCCATGCCGGAGAGCACAAGATACACAAAATGGAATAAGATGGGCTTTTAAGCTCACTGGGGTTGGATCCCTATCCAACTTGTGAATCATGTCTCTTAGGCAAGATGGCTAGATCACCCTTCACCGGGACTTTTGAAAGAGCTACTCAAGTCTTAGGGTTAGTGCATACCGACGTTTGCGGACCATTTGGAGAAGGGGCTTGTGGGGGTTTCTACTATTTCATCACTTTCACAGACAATCATTCAAGATATGATCTAGTGTATCTGATGAAGCAAAAGTCTGAATCCTTTGAAAGGTTCAAAGCCTTAGTAGAAAATCAAACTGGCCAAAATATAAAAACTCTGCGATCGGATCGTGGAAGAGAATATATGAGTGGCGAGTTTGATGAATTCCTTAGACAACAAGGAATAATGTTACAACTAACACCGCCAGCAACCCCTTAATTAAATGGAGTATCCGAGCGAAGGAACTGAACTTTGTTGGACATGGTTCGTTCTATGCTTAGTTACACTGATTTACCCATTTCGTTGTGGGAGACATGTGCTCCTTATGCTGCTTGTATATTGAACAGATGTCCCTCCAAATTCGTTCCTAAGACTCCGCATGAGATGTGAAATAATAGGGAAACAAGTCTTAATCATATTAAGATTTGGCGATCTCCCGCTTATGTCAAGAAGACTAAAGTGGAGAAATTGGAGACAAGATCCTTGATGGGACGTTTCATTGGTTATCCTGAAGATTCCATGGGATTCTTCTTTTACCTGCATGATGATCAGAGAATCATCGTGGCCCTACAAGCCCACTTTCTCGAAGATGAATTCATCTTGGAAGGGGGCAAAGGTAGGAAAATTCTTCTAGAAGAGCAAAATAAAACTCCCTCAGAGACATCTGTCTAAGAACAAAGGCCTGAACCAATAGTAGCACAACCACCACGTAGATCTGGTAGAATACCATATGAACCTGAGAGGTATGGGTATCTACTGCAGGGGGAGCCAGAGCTTCACACTATAGTACAAGAGGGTCATGAAGATGATCCTTGTACCTATGATCAAGCGATAGTGGATGTCAACGCTTCAAGATGGCGAGAAGCCATGGAAACAGAGATGAACTCTATGCAATCGAACCAAGTCTGGACTTTGGTAGATCGTCCTGAAGGTATCAAACCTATAGGATGTAAGTGGATCTACAAAACAAAGATAGGTAGCGATGGCAAGGTTGATACCTTTAATGCCAGGCTTGTAGCGAAAGGGTTTTGTATCCGAGACCGATATCCATAAAGTATGTAAACTTGAGAGGTCCATATACGATCTCAAGCAAGCATCTAGAAGCTGGAATCTTCGTTTTGATGAAGTAGTAAAGGGATATGGCTACATCAAGAACGAAGATGAAACCTGTGTCTACAAGAAGACTAATGGGAGCAAACTCTCGTTCTTAGTACTATATGTGGATGACATTCTGCTTATAGGAAATGACGTAGGAATGCTCACCATAGTCAAGAAATGGCTTTCGAGTATGTTTTCCATGAAAGACTTGGGAGAAGCGACATACATTATAGGAATTCGTATCTACAGAGATAGAACGAATAGAATGATAGGTCTCTCCCAAGCCCTTTACTTAGAAAAGGTTCTAAAGAGGTTTAGGATGGACAATTCTAAGAAAGGGTTTCTTCCCATGAGGTATGGGGTACACTTAGCCAAGTCTATGTGTCCTCAAAGTGAGGAATATAGACAGGAAATGAGTAACGTGCCCTGTGTTTCTACAGTTGGTAGCCTGATGTATGCAATGCTATGTACTAGACCCGACATTACCTATATTGTGAGCATGGTGAGTCGATTTCAGGCAAACCCGGGAAAGAAATATTAGATAGCTGTGAAGAATATCCTAAAGTATCTCAAAAGAACTAAGGATATGATTCTTATCTATAGAGGTGGAGACTTGAAGATGGAAGGTTATTCTGATTTAAACTTTCAGTCTGATGTTGATGACCGAAAATCCACTTCAGGGTTTGTTTTTACTCTCAATGGTGGAGCGGTGTCTTGGAAAAGTTCCAAGCAAAGCACAACCGCTGATTCCACCACTGAAGCGGAGTATGTGGCAGCCTCAAAGAAGTTGTTTGGATGAGAAAGTTTCTTGGAGAACTTGAATCAGTCCCTAGTGCTCAGCTCCCGTTACCACTTTATTGTGATAACAATGGAGCAATAGCGCAAGCCAAGGAACCGAGGTCTCATAAAAAATCCAAACACATTGAGAGAAGATTTCACATCATTAGGGAGATCATTGGCAAAGGAGAGATAGCAGTGCAAAAAATAGCCTCAGCTGACAATATAGCTGACCCGTTCACCAAACCACTACCTCAGACTATTTTGGACCGACACCTGGAAAGGATGGGTATAAGATACCACAATAAGTGGCATTGAGTGCTAGTGGGAGATTGTTAGGATTATGCCCTCAGATGCCATAGAGGATAGTATGAATAGAGCATCTATCTTGTATTGAACTTAAATATTATTTATAATAAAAGGCATCTTTTAGTTTTCACTTAATTCTTATCTGCATCTATAAGTTGTGTAAAACATTTTGTTCGTGTTTTCAGTGCGATTCCTCTACTTCCTATGGGATAGGAAGAATGGAACTAGAGAGATCGACCTTGATATGCTTCTTATGGGATAGGCACATCAGTGGAATAGATATGCTTGAACATGACTCGCATCGGTTCTGTCACATGGGTTTTCACTCTGTAACTGTCAATGACAGAATTGATTATGCGTAAAAGGTATATGTGAACCTTTGACCTGAAGTATTAGGCTGAAGATGCACTTGTGACATCAAATCTTTCACTAGAGTAGTTAGATCCAATTCACCCGTTGGTGGGGTCGACCTCGAAATGCGGACTTGATGGGCAAGTGGTAGTCTTAGCAGATAACTAATATGGGATTTGTTCTCTCATAAGTGAATGAGAATGTACCCGATGTGATTATAGATAAATAGAGATCAAAATCTTTGGCCAAAGCAAAAGAGACGATTGTGGTAGGCACTTAATCGATCTCAATGATCTCATATTATTATAATTTATACATATGGTCAAGTCCAGTGAGTTTGACATAACCATGACTCTCACTTGACCGGGCAACGTGAACAAAGAGTTTATACATATACAATATTTACGATTGGAAGGTTGTGGAATGATCCATTCATTCGTATTTCATTTGGGCTACGAAGTGGGCCACGCGACTGGCTAGGTGTTACCCACTTCGTTTGATTTTTTCTCATTGCCAAATGAAACGAACCTAAAGAGTCGCGCTAAAAAATTGATGAAGAAAATTGAAAAAGGATTTTCTATTTTCTATTTTATTTTGGAGAGATTTAATTTATTGGATAAATTGAATAATTAATTAATTACTTATTAGATAAGATAATTAATAAAATGGATAAGATTAATTATTAATTAATTTCTTGGAGAAATATATTAATGAATTAATTTATCTAATTAATTATTTAATTAATTTATTGGATAAAATGAATTATTAATTGAATAAAGGATTAATTAAACAAAGCAAAAGAAAATTCCGGGCCCCATATGGGGCGTCCTTAAGGTTAGAGGCATGATCAATGTGGTCTCTTTTGTTTTGTCTTGGTCAATAAGTCATTGAGATATAGAAGGGTTCTCTTGACTTTAACCTAGACACACAAGATACAATTCATTGCAACTCTCCAAATAATAGAAGAAGAAAAATATCCTCCCCCTCTATACACACTAGCCATCCCCCCTATAGAGAAAGAAGTGGGATTTTTCATCATCAATTCGTGCGTGATTATTTAGAGACAACGTGCTTCATTATTTGGATCAATTTTCAAGAAGCTTCAAGAAATCAAGACTTGAAGACTACGAGGATTGAGGAATTCAAGAAGTTCATCAATTTGAAGAATTGTATTCGCCTACCACCTCGCTTCGACGGGTAAGTTGATTTATTCGTTAAAGTATTTTAGATTCAATTATGCAATTCGATTTAAAATCCTTCTATTACGTTTATGTTATTTTTTGCGAAACCCAACAGTGGTATTAGAGCCAATCTCTGATTTGCATATTTGATCTTGTTTACGTGATTTAAGATTTGCATGTTATGTGTTTTGAAGCATGTTTGTATGTTTTCTTAAATCTGCGTTTTTTGGTTTTTGCCTAGATTTTTTTGATTTTTTTATTATAATAATTCTGGGAATATTTGATGATATTGAAAACTACACGCAGCAGCTGGGCGCATGGCCAGGCCGTGTGGCCTGGCCACCCAGCCGCGACCCGTCTGATGGTACCCATGAGATGCGTCCATCAGATCAAGAGTTCGCACCCTGACATAGAATCCACCAGCTGGTCAATTCTAGGAAGGGGATAACGATCTTTCGGTCAAGCTTTGTTAAGATCTCTGAAATCTATGCACATTCGCCATTTATCTCCTCCTTTGGAAACAAGGACAACATTAGCTATCCACTCTGGGAATTGGATTTCCTTTATGTGGCTGGTAGCTAGCAACCTGTCCACCTCTTCTTTTATGATCTTGTCTTCTCAGGTCCAAAGTGCCTCTTCTTCTGCTTCACGGGTTTGGAGGTGGAAAAGACATTAAGCTAATAGACTACTACAGCTGGATCAATACCAATTAGGTCCTCCGCCGCCCAACAAAAAATGTCTATGTAGTCTCGGAGCAGCTCAGTTAGGCGAGAAGCCATCTCAGGGTCAAGTTGAGATCCTATCTTGGCGATTTTGGAAGGATCGCCTGTCACCAATTCCACCGTGACCAAATCTTCTACTGGTTTAGTTTTAGGCTGCACGCCCAACTCCTTAATCCCTCCTTTTATGGTCATGGTTTCTTCTTTCTCAAAGCTAGATCCCTTTTGCAGGTCTATTTCCATATTTGATGATCTTTTTCCTGTTCGGATAGCTTCTACATAGCATTTTCGATCAGCTTGCTGATCTCCTCTTATCTCGCCTACGCCTTGGCCCACCGGGAATTTCACCTTCACGTGGTAAGTGAAATGACTGCTTGAAGAGCATTTAGTGTGGGCCTCCCGAGGATAGCATTGTATGCTGACGGGGAATCTACTACCAAGAATGTCACCATTCTGGTCTTCCTTGGAGGCTCTACTCCCAAGGATAGGGGCAATTGTATTTGCCCCAACGGCTGCACCACCTCTCCTCCAAATCCAAAAAGAACGGTTTCCACCTTCGTCATTTTGATACTTTCTAGGTCCATCTGTTTGAAGGTGTCACGGACAAGTACATCCACCGAACTGCCACAGTCTATAAAAACTCGCCCCACATCGTAGTTTGCTATGGTAGCCATTAAAAGTGTCAAACAAGCCTTAAATGGGCCAGCTTGTTTAAAGCTTGGCTTATTAAGGCTTGCCAAGCCTAAAAGGCCTGGTCCATTACATGAACGGGCCGAGCCGGCCCGACCTATCAGCGAGCCAGGCTTTTTTGGCCCGCACGTCGAAAAAGCCTGGCCCGTGCAAGAAATAAAAAAAATTACACATGAATGTGCAACGCCCTGCAATGGTCAGCAATTGCTGATCGTTGGGGAGTTCAAACGACCAGCATAATGCTGGCCGTTTGAACTTCCAGGTGCAACGGTAGGATTTTTTCGACCGTTGCACCTTTAATTTCTTTTTCTTTTTTTTATTTATTTATTTTGTTATTTCAAAATTTCTTATAAATAGATGATCATTTGATTTATTTTTTTCACAGCAAACTCTTCCGATCTCTTACAAAACTTTCAATATTATCAAACTCTACTTCATGCACTTTATATTTATATCAATGAAGTTTTTTAATATTGGTTCTATTATCCACATTCTATATTTCACTTACAAAAAAATAGTAGATAACAAGTACTAAATAAAAGATGGATTCGATTAAATAACTTAAATATAATTAACAAAAGTAAATAAATATATAATAGATTAAATAACATAAATAAATAATTAACAAAAGAAAATAAATATATAATAGATTAAATAACATATATAAATAATTAACAAAAGTAAATAAAAAAATAACAAAAAAAAAAACCATGCACAGCAAACGGCTTGTTAGGCTTGGTGGCTTAGCCTTGATAGGCTTTTTTGGCCTTTCAATTGAAGGGCCAAATAAGCCTATCAAGCCTAACAAGTCGGCTAGCGAGCCTAACCGGCTTGGCTTGGTTGCTAAAGGCTGGCCCTCTTAGCAACAAAGCCAAGCCTCAACGGGGCCGAGCTAAGCTGGCCTATTAGGCTTGCTTGACACCTTTAGTAGCCGTAAAAACTAGGGCATCATGATGGGGGCGACTGAGGAGGTGCTTATCTCTAGGCCCAAATTGTATCAGTGGCTCGATATTAACCGCAGCTACCTCCTCAGCTTCTTCCTCAGTCATCTCTAGATCAGACAACTCTCGCAGAGCCCTAAGATGAGGTCGTCAGGCTTTATGCGAGTCTTCATCTGTGGGGCCACCTGTTATCATATTGATAAATTTTCGCCTTTGGTTTGGCTTTCCTTCTTCATCTCTTCTCCCCATCGCGTCCTTTGGATTCTCCTTAGGACATATCTCGATAGCTGCTCTGTACCGCGGTGGGGTAGGACTCCTCTCAAAGATTCTCATGCTCTTCTCACGATTAGGGGTGTACACGGTCAAGTTCGGGCGGTTTTACAAAAAAAATTAACCCAACCCGACATGTGCGGGTTGACAAAATATCAAATCGAAAATGCATAATTATCTTTTCAAACCAAGCGGTTCGGGTCGGTCGGATTTAATGTTTTAACGGGCGGGTTGGCGGGTTATCAAATTATAGTTATAATTTTTACAACTTAATTTTAGTTATAAGTAGTAAGTAAGAAATTAATTATTATACTTTTTGTACATTTAACTAAAAAAAATTGAGTTGGTAAAAAATACACAAATAAGTGGTGTTATCAAATAAAATTCATATTACCATGATTTCTAATGAGTGAAAAACTCTAAAATATTAATAAAATTAATGTTTTTTGTAAATTTATCATCAAAATATACATATACATATAAATTTCTCGTTCAAATCAAATGAAAACAAGTGTTCAAACGAGTCAATTTGTTTGCTCAAATAAAAAATTAAATATGTTACATGAATATGAAATAAACCACTCTTATTAGAGAGCATATATGCATATATAGTTTTCAAAGTTTAGTGTTAATCTTTAACTATATACACTTATACTTGTAATATAAATGATTAACGGTCGGGTTGCGGGTTAGGCGGGTTACAATTATTAAACTCACCACCCGACCCAAAAGTGGCGGGTTGCAATATTTTCAACCCTCCACTATTATTTAATAATTCTAAACCGGCGGTTTTCGGGCGGATCGGCTCGGGTTGAGCGGTTCGGGCGGGTTTATGTACACCCCTACTCACGATCATAACATATAAGCTCTTGCAAGTGCCCGCATTCTATCAGCCTTTCTATTTCGCTCAATAGATGCCGGCAGCTATTAGTATCATGCCCGTAATCTTTGTGGAAACGGCAGGACATGTCAGACTTTGGATGAATCGGCCCATAAATCGCTGTTAGGTATATGCCCTAGATGCCAAGGAGGATAAATAGACTGTATAGGGTATTCAATTATGTTGTACAAACTAATAATTAATAAAGGCAATTATTATTCTGTTCATGTAAAACTTCGTGGCATCAATAAGTATTGAACAAACAGTCCTTTTGTATCGAGGTTGACTCTTCGCCCTTTATGGAATAAAGATGTGCCACGGGGAGAGTCTTATTCCTGATCACTCAAAAGGGTTCGCAAGTCAAGGAATCTTAATTGGGCATTAAGATTCAACTTGTATGACACATGATCTGACAAGGAGTGTCAGTCGAACACTATGGGATAGTGAGACACGTGTCATAGATATATTCAAACACGGCTCGCAGTAATCCGATCACATGGGTATTTACTCGGTATCTATCAATGATTGGATTACTGACCATGATAGTATGCGTGGGCCTTAGGCTTGAGGGTTCATGATCAATGTCCTTGTGCTATTAAATCTATTACTAGAGTAGTTAGGCCCAACTCACACTTTGGTGGGGCCGACCTTGAAGTTCGATCTTAATGAGTCAAGTAGCAGTTGTTCAGTGATCGCCAAGATGGGATTCACTGTCTCGATAGTAAACGAGAAAGTATCCGGTGCAATCATATGCATATGAAATTATAAGTCTTTAGCCAAAGCAATAAAACTAACTCATGTGGGACATGGAGGGTAGTTTGGTAATTTCATCATGATATGATTACAAGCACAGTATCAAGTTTAGTGAGTTTGACATAAACCATGACTCTTACTTGATCGGGATACGTCAGTGAAGGGCTTATACTCATATGGTATTTATAGTCCAGAGATTTGTAAATGATTCGTTCATTTCGTACTCAATTGGGTTACGATGTAAGTCCACGGGACTGGCTAGGTGACACACACATCCTTTGGTTATTCCTTCCATTGCCAATTGAGACGAACCTAAAAGAGTCGCGCTATAAGAAACGAACGGGATGTCTTTTTGTGTTAATCTTTTAGAAAGATGTAATTAAATGGATGTATTGATTTATTGGTTAAATCAATGAATTAAATATTTAATTTCAATAGATTAAATTAAATTATTTAACTGGAGAATTAATTAATTGGAATTAATTAATTATTTAATATGTATTGGAATTTAAATAGGATTTAAATTAAATACATGTTAAAAGGTGGGCTAAGTTAAATGGGCCAACTTGAAGCCCACCCACGTCCATTTGGAGCCCTAGGGGGCGGCCATATTGAGAGTCCTAGAGGACTCCGACTTGTTTGTTAAGTTAAGGAGTTATAAGATAACTCCAACACTTACAAGTCATAACAACTTTAACCTAGTTGCATAACACAAAAGGAAAAAGAATCCTCCCTCCTCCAAAACTTTCCCTAGCCGTCCACCACCATAAACGAGAAAGTTTTGGAAGATCTTTTGAAGGTTCGTTTCACGTGCATCTTTAGCGACCGGAGCTCAAGGAGTTGCTGTTACGCGAAGAATTACTACGAAATCGATAACGTGATCTATTTCGTTTAGTTTTTCAAAAACTGATTAAAAATCATTAATCCCGTTAAAGTGATCCATGTTTAGGAATCCAAATTTTTTTTATTCCGTTGCGTTTTTACTCCGAAGGATTCCTAACAGTGGTATCAGAGCCAACTTTAAGGCGATTAATGATTTTTCGCGTTTGAGATTATGTTGGCAAAATTAGATTTTATGGGTTTTGTATTGGATATTGAAACTCAAATTTTTTTAAAATTTATCGCCCCGTTTTCATTATCCCGATTACGCCGTTGCGACACCGGCACCTCCGCCGGTGAAACAGCGGAGTGCGCCGCTGCGCGTTGGAATGCGCAGCAGCGGAAAAACAAAAAAAAAAGGAAAAGAGGGGGTGGCGGCGCCCATCGCCTGCCGTCCCTTGCCCAGCGCACACTCGCTGGGCCGGGTCCAACAGTTGGGCCCGTCACGGTGATTAATAAATTATATATATTTATATATGTATAATTATTAATAATTATTGGGTATGACCCAATAGACAAATTTGACCCGAAATTTGTCAAACTCCCTTTTTCCTAATAAAATGTTTTTGTTTTTCCAAAAATTAAATTGGATTCAATTATGTCATAAATTAAAATTTTGGAATTTTGTTTATGATAAATGACGATTAAATAAATAAGATCTATTTTGAGCTAGATTTAATTTTTCAAAACAATTAAGAATAAGTTAGACTTATTTCTTAAATAATAAATTGGATTTATTCTTTTAAATTGAAATTAAATTCTCCTTTTTCATAATTAAATTAGATTTAATTAAGCATGAATTTCTTTTCGATTTTAAAAGTAAAAGCAAACGTGATCTTGAACAGTTTATTTACATGCTTTGATATATGTTGTGGTGGATGCATCCATGGACTTAGGGTTTTACCGTTTTGTATTATCTGGGTTGTATTGGGCCGAATAATGCCCCCCAGTTTGTACTTTTAATTTCGGTAGTATAATGTATAGGGCGCTTCAATGTTATGTAACTAGTAAAGGTAGGACCTTCTTGAAGCTTGGAGCCCGGAGCATATCAAGATTAGATTTGATATAGATCCCTATCCCCCTGATTGATATATTGGCCTAGATCAATCTAGAAAGTCGATGGAAAGCATGTTGATAGAAGAACTAGGTTTTCTATTAGTCCATGGCTTAATATAATACCACATATGCGCGAATTGGATTAATGTGCAAAGTGAGACCTTAATGAATTAACAAATTCTCCCAAAGCAATCATACTAAGTAAGTAAGGCGTATCTCCATCAAACTTAGAGAGATAGAGTGATGAGTTGTGCATGGCATCGTCCCGACAAATGGGGGTTATGCATAAACTCATAATTCGAAGATCTCTAAGTGCATTTGATGCCATCGGTCGAAGCAAATCTTATCCCATACACCGTTGCAGGTTGCAAGATAAGATTCAACTGTTAGATCGATAGGAGATGATGGGAAAGTACTTAGATGGATCACCACCAATATTCCGTTACAAGCTAAGGTTAAGTGATCCATAAGCGAAAAGGGGATTGAACCATCAGTTGGACTGATTGGCGTGGCACGCCACTTTGAAATTTTTAATGAGCCATAAATCATTACAGATTGCAACTCATTGAACTCAATCACTCACTACGAAATCTTTCCAACGAGATTTCCGTTCATTGTAGTGGGAGTGCAATGGTTCAAAAAATCTAGTGGGAGCCAAGTTAAAATTAAAGTCCTGATTTTACTTGGGTACAACATAATTATCTAATGAAATCTTGGTTTATTTTCTGCAGTCAATATATCTCTCTCAAATGGTTAATAACCCACTATCAATTCTTCTTGAAAAGAATGTCCTCGCTAGACCTAACTTTGCTAACTGGCTCAGGAACCTGAGGATTGTCCTCAGCTTGGAATCTCTGGGCTATGTACTTGAGGCCAATCGTCCCCCTGTCCCTGGGGATGGTGACGATGAGGACGCGCATGATAACTACAACACATGGATCAAGGACGATACTCGTGTTAAAGGTTACATGATCGGCTCCATGAGCAATGACTTCAAGTGATCCCATGAGAACATGGATGACGCAAAGTCAATATTGCTACATCTCAAGGAGTTATATGGAGAGCACAGTAGGACTATTCGGTATGATATATTGTGGGAGCTCTTTGGAGCAAGAATGGGAGAAGGTGAGGATGTGGGAACCCACGTTCTGAAAATGATTTCCATGATCGAGAGATTGGAAGCTCTCGACTTCACCATGGATTTCCACCTTCAGACAGATCTCATTCTACAATCACTCCCCAAATCCTTTTCACAATTTATTGTGAACTTCAACATGAATGAGATTGAGTGCACATTGGCTGGGTTGATGAACAAGCTCTCAACTGCTCAAGGACAGATGAAGCCTAAGGGGAAGGAAGTTGCCTTAGCTGTCACCACTGGGGATTCTAAACTCTTTAGAAGAAGAAAGGTAAAGGCAAAAAGCAGTTGGGAGTGTCAAAGGCATTGAGTGACACAGACAAAGCAAAAGGGAAAGGGTTCAAGGGAAGAGGTCCAAAGAAGACATACATGTGTCTTCACTGCCATTAGATGGGACATTGGAAACGCGATTTTCCCAAGCTGAAGGCGAAAATTGCTTCAGGTATAGAACTTAATGTTTTGGAAACAAATTGTTTTGTTACTGTATTTGCTTCTTCCTGGATTCTAGATTCTGGGGCTCGTGCTCATGTGTGTGTTTTGAAGCTGAAAAGAAGTAAGAAGCTGGAGCATGGAAAAGTGATGATCAATGTTGGTAGCGGACATAGTGTAGCAGCCACACACATTGGCACCACTTCCATTAGATCATTTACTGGACATTTATTATTGTTAGACAATTGCCTTGTTTTGCCCAATGGGCTAAAGAATATTGTTTCTATTCCTGATTTGGTCAGGAAAGGATATTTATTTCCTTTGTAAGCAAGTCCTGCAACATACATTTCGAAAATGAATGTGTTGGCAGTACGTCTTTAATAAATGGTTTATACTATATTAATGTCCAAAATAATTGTAATGTCAATGTTGTAACAACAAAACGCGATTTGTATGACACGAACCTAAGACAACTCTGGCACTTAAGACTGGGTCATGTCGGGGATCATAGACTACACGAGTTAGAAAAGGATGAAGTCATAGACTCGTTGGGATCGGATCCCTATCCCACTTGTGAGTCTTGTATCCAAGACAAGATGACCAAGTCCCCCTTCACAAGGAAATTTGAAAGGGCCTTTGAAGTTTTAGGATTGGTTCATACAGATGTGTGTGGCCCTTTTGGAAATGTGGCCCGCTTTGGTTTTCAGTGCTTCATTACATTTACCGATGACCATTCTAGGTATGGCTACGTGTATTGATGAAGTACAAGTCTGAATCATTAGAAAGGTTCATTGAATTCAAGACTTTGGTCGAAAACCAAACCGGGCATCATATTAAGGCGCTTCGGTCTTACCGAGGTGGCGAGTATATGAGTGCCGAATTTGACCAGTTCTTAAGAGAACATGGCATACTGTTATAGCTAACTCCTCCAGCTACTCCACAATTAAATGGCGTAGCAGAGCGAAGGAATCGAACTCCGTTGGACATGGTACGATCCATGCTCAGGTACACGGATTTGCCCATTTCCTTGTGGGGGCACGCATTGCTTACATCTGCTCACATTTTGAACAGGTGTCCCTCCAAGTCTGTTCCTAACACACCGTATTAGATATGGCATGGAAGGAAGCCTAATCTGAAGTACATAAGGATATGGGGCTATCCTGCCTATGTGAAAAAGACCAAGGCCGAGAAGTTGGAGGCTAGGTCCTTGAAAGGACGATTCGTTGGATATCCCGAGGATTTCATGGGATAACTTTTCTACCTGTATGATGATCAAATGTTCATCGTTGCCGTACAGGAAGTCTTTCTCGAGGAAGAGTTCATTCGAGAAGGAGGAGCTGGTAGAAGTATTTTTCTAGAAGAACAAAATGAATCTCCTTTGGAAGACACTGTTCAAGAGACCCAACCCGAACCTGGAACGACACAGCCATCAATGCGCATGTCATCTAGAGTGTCTCAACCGCCTGAGAGATAAGGTTATCTGCTACAGGGAGAGCATAACATGTATGCAGTAGCAGAAGGGTGGAGACGATCCCTCTAGTTAGGACCAGGCAATGATGGATATGGATTCTGCAAAATGGCAGGAAGCTATGAAAGTGGAAATGGATTCGATGTATTCGAACCAAGTTTGGACTCTGACTGATCCACCCAAGCATATTGTTCCTATTGGATGTAAATGGATCTACAAGAGAAAGATTGGTCCGGATGGCAAGGTGGATACCTATAAGGCCAGGCTAGTGGCAAAAGAGTATAATCAAAAGGAGGGCATTGACTATGAGAAAACCTTTTCACCAGTAGCTATGATCAAATCCATTAGAATTCTACTTTCGATAGCTGCATACCTGGATTATGAAATCTGGCAAATAGATGTGAAGACGACGTTCTTGAATGGATTCCTTGAGGAGGAAATCTACATGGAACTGCCCAAGGGTTTCATATCTAGTGTAGATTCTCATAAGGTCTGCAAATTGAATAGGTCCATTTATAGACTCAAGCAGGCCTCTATAAAAAGGTCAGTGGGAGCAAGATCATATTCCTGGTGCTATGTGTAGACAACATTTTACTTATAGGGAATGATGAAGGATTGCTAACTTCTGTTACGACATGGCTTTCAAGAAAATTCTCCATGAAAGACTTAGGGGAAGCTACCTACATCATGTGAATTTGAATCTACAGGGATAGATCGAATAAGATGATAGGACTCTCTCAAGCCCTCTACTTAGAGAAGGTCCTCAAACTGTTTGGGATGGAAAACTCTAAGAGAGGTCTTTTGCCTATGACACGGAATCCATCTCTCCAAAAAGATGAGTCCTCAAAGTGAGGAAGATCAAAAGGAGATGAGCACGGTTCCCTATGCATCAGTGGTAGGAAGTCTCATGTACGCGATGTTATGCACGAGACCAGATCTTGCCTACGCTGTGAGTGTGGTGAGTAGGTTTCAAGATAACTCGGGCAAAGAACATTGGATCCCCGTAAAATCTATCTTGAAGTACTTGAGAAGAACTAAAGATATGATTCTGGTGTACGGCAATGGAGAATTGAAAGTGGACATTTATACGGATTTTGATTTCCAGTCAGATATGACCGAAAATCCACTTCTGGGTTCGTATTCACTCTGAACGGTGGAGCAGTGTCTTGAAAAATTTCCAAGCAAAGCACAACTACTGATTCGACCACTGAAGCTGAATATGTGGCAGCCTCGAAGGCAGCCAAAGAAGCTGTTTGGATTAAGAAGTTCATGGTTGAACTTCAAGTTGTTCCTAGTGTGGAGCTTCCGTTGCCACTATGGTGTGACAACAATGGAGCCATTGCGCAAGCTAGGGAACCAAGGTCTCACAACAAATCCAAACACATAGAGAGGAGATATCATATCATTCGAGAAATCATTGGAAGAGGTGACATCGTAGTGCAGAAAATAACCTCAGCGAAAAACGTGGCTGACCCACTCACTAAGCCATTGGCGCAGACGGTGCTAGAGAAACATCTTAAGAAGATGGGTATTAGATACCATAGTGATTGTCATTGAGTGCAAGTGGGGGATTTTTAGGTACATGCCCTAGATGCCAAGGAGGATAAATAGACTGTATAGGGTATTCAATTATGTTGTACAAACTAATAATTAATAAAGGCAATTATTATTCTGTTCATGTAAAACTTCGTGGCATCAATAAGTATTGAACAAACAGTCCTTTTGTATCGAGGTTGACTCTTCGCCCTTTATGGAATAAAGATGTGGCACGGGGAGAGTCTTATTCCTGATCACTCAAAAGGGTTCGCAAGTCAAGGAATCTTAATTGGGCATTAAGATTCAACTTGTATGACACATGATCTGACAAGGAGTGTCAGTCGAACACTATGGGATAGTGAGACACGTGTCATAGATATATTCAAACACGGCTCGCAGTAATCCGATCACATGGGTATTTACTCGGTATCTATCAATGATTGGATTACTGACCATGATAGTATGCGTGGGCCTTAGGCTTGAGGGTTCATGATCAATGTCCTTGTGCTATTAAATCTATTACTAGAGTAGTTAGGCCCAACTCACACTTTGGTGGGGCCGACCTTGAAGTTCGATCTTAATGAGTCAAGTAGCAGTTGTTCAGTGATCGCCAAGATGGGATTCACTGTCTCGATAGTAAACGAGAAAGTATCCGGTGCAATCATATGCATATGAAATTATAAGTCTTTAGCCAAAGCAATAAAACTAACTCATGTGGGACATGGAGGGTAGTTTGGTAATTTCATCATGATATGATTACAAGCACAGTATCAAGTTTAGTGAGTTTGACATAAACCATGACTTACTTGATCGGGATACGTCAGTGAAGGGCTTATACTCATATGGTATTTATAGTCCAGAGATTTGTAAATGATTCGTTCATTTCGTACTCAATTGGGTTACGATGTAAGTCCACGGGACTGGCTAGGTGACACACACATCCTTTGGTATTCCTTCCATTGCCAATTGAGACAAACCTAAAAGAGTCGCGCTATAAGAAACGAACGGGATGTCTTTTTGTGTTAATCTTTTAGAAAGATGTAATTAAATGGATGTATTGATTTATTGGTTAAATCAATGAATTAAATATTTAATTTCAATAGATTAAATTAAATTATTTAACTGGAGAATTAATTAATTGGAATTAATTAATTATTTAATATGTATTGGAATTTAAATAGGATTTAAATTAAATACATGTTAAAAGGTGGGCTAAGTTAAATGGGCCAACTTGAAGCCCACCCACGTCCATTTGGAGCCCTAGGGGGCGGCCATATTGAGAGTCCTAGAGGACTCCGACTTGTTTGTTAAGTTAAGGAGTTATAAGATAACTCCAACACTTACAAGTCATAACAACTTTAACCTAGTTGCATAACACAAAAGGAAAAAGAATCCTCCCTCCTCCAAAACTTTCCCTAGCCATCCACCACCATAAACGAGGAAGTTTTGGAAGATCTTTTGAAGGTTCGTTTCGCGTGCATCTTTAGAGACGGGAGCTCAACGAGTTGCTATTATGGGAAGAATTACTAAGAAATCGATAAGGTAATTTATTTCGTTTAGTTTTTGGAAAACTGATTAAAAATCATTAATCCTGTTAAAGTGATCCATGTTTAAGAATCCAAATTTTTTTTATTCTGCTGCGTTTTTACTTCGAAGGATTCCTAACAATCGCACTCCTTGGCCAATTCACTAACTTCTTGTTCTTCTTCTCTATCGCCATTAGAGCTTTTTCTGGAGTCACCTCAAGGGGTGTTCGAGGTAAATTCCGGTACTCCTCCCTATACCTATTTGGATAGATGGGCTTCTTGGACTCCACCGAGGCTTTCTTCTCACCCTTGGCATTAGGGTTATTTCTGGCTAACTTGGTTTGGGTAGCTTCCTCTAGGTTCATGTATTTCTACGCCCTCTCTAGCAGGTTGTCAAAGTTGACAGCGGGCTTTTTAGCTAGGGACCTGAAAAAGTCTCCATCCTTTAAGCCTTGTACGAAGGCGTTAGCTAGGACTTTAGCATTTGCAGAAAGCACCTCTAAAGCAGCAGTGTTGAACCTTTTTATGTACCCTCTTAAGGGTTCACCGACTCCTTGGCGTATGTTGAACAAACTCAGAGAGGTCTTTTGATACCTCTTGACGCTGGCAAACTGATGTCGAAACATCGCGCAGAACTCCTTAAATGAATGGATCGAGTTCGGAGCTAGTTGATTGAATCACTGCTAGGCTGCTTTTGTGAAGGTGTTTAATAATACTCTACACTTAACCCCATCAGTGTACTGATGAAGCAAAGTGCTATTCTCAAACTTTGATAAGTGCTCCATGGGATTCGCCGATTGATCATATTCATAAATATTCGGGGA
>WHWC01000431.1:0-23356 GCA_019426215.1 Buddleja alternifolia | reverse complement strand
AATCTATTGCATCTAGATTTGTTTGGCCCTATTCCAATCATGAGTGTTAGTGGTAAAAAGTACTCGCTAGTAGTATAGTTGATGATTTTTCTCGCTATACATGGGTTAGCCTTCTAGCGACAAAGGATGAAATAGTGTCAAGCTCACAGCGCTAATTTGTCAACTGCAAAATTCAAAAGATCTAACGGTGACGAGAATTAGAAGCGATAGGAGGAACGAATTTACTAACCAAGTTGTTGAGAAGTTTGTACAGATCTAGGAATACTTCATGAGTATTCTGCTCCTAGAACACCTCAACAAATGGAGTTGCTGAGCGACGGAACAGAACGCTTAAAGAAGCCGCTAGGACGATGCTAGCAGAATCCAAGCTGCCTCAAAGGTTTTGGGCCGAAGCCATCAACACCGTTTGCTACACTCAGAACCGGTGTATGATCAACAAGCAACATGAGAAGACTCCATATGAGTTGTGGAAGGGACGTAAGCCTAACGTTTCATATTTTCATGTATTTGGTTCAAAATGTTTCATTCATAACAATGGATCCAAACCTAAAGACATTTGATCCTAAAGCGGATGAGGGAATCTTTCTAGGATATGCCAAAAATGGAAAGAGCTTCGCATCCTAAATAAGATCAATCAAAGGTTGAAGAATCCATTCATGTTGTGTTTGATGATGCTAACAAGAACCGAGTAAGGTTAATCCTGATGATGTAGGAATGAAGATCTCACCCAACAAGCGTCATAAATCAATCTTGGTGAGATAGTGATGATGACGAAGATGATGAGATTCGTGCACCTCTTCCTAAGGATACTCGTGAAGTTAACAATAATGATAATGTCAGAATTGCTGATGATCATGAAGAGAATGATCATCAAGAGCAGATTGGAACTATGAATGATTGCAGCGTCTACGCAAGAGATAAATGAGAATCAAGCGATCGATAATCAAGAGTCTCTCAACCGTTCCAACCAGACCGAAAATGGCTTAGAGATCATCCACCAGATCTAGTAATTGGAGATATTGGAGCACCTGTTAGAAACAGGTCCGCTACAATTAATGAGGCCATGTTCGCAAGCTTCCTATCTCAAATGGAACCAAAAAAAATGGATGAAGCACTTAGTGATTCAAGTTGGGTAGAAGCAATGCAAGAAGAGCTTAACCAATTTGAAAGAAGCAAGGTTTGGACGCTAGTACCAATACCAACTCACCAAGGAGTTATTGGAACTAGATGGTTTTTTAGGAACAAAATGGATGAAGATGGCATTGTTATAAGAAACAAAGCTAGATTAGTCACTCAGGGTTATTGTCAAGAAGAGGGTATTGACTTTGATGAGACATGCCCCAGTAGCCCTCTTGAAGCGATTAGAATGTCCTAGCGTTTGCCGCATTCAACAAATTCACAGTATATCAAATGGACGTAAAGAGTGCATTCTTGAATGGTAAACTCCAAGAAGAAGTCTATGTGGAGCAACCTCCAGGATTCATCAACAACCATGGCAAAAGTATGGTCTACAAACTGGATAAGGCACTCTATGGCCTTAAACAAGCACCAAGAGCATGGTATGACACTCTCTCTATCTTCCTTATAGGTAAAGGTTTTCAAAGGCAGCGTTTGACACAACGTTATTTAAAATTACCCATAAGATATTCTCTTAGTCCAAATCTATGTTGATGATATTATATTTGGTTCTACTAATAAGCGATTGTGTGAGAAATTTTCGAAAATGATGCAAGAACAATTTGAAATGAGCATGATGGGTGAATTAACTTTCTTCTTAGGATTACAAGTTAAGCAACTCCCTAATGGAATATTTATAAACCAAGCTAAGTATACTAGAGATATGATTAAGAAATTTGGTATGGAAAATGCATCATCTTCAAAAATTCCAATGAGCCAAACGCTTAAGTTAGATAAAGATGAAAGTGGAAGAAAATTGATATCACTAACTATAGGGGTATTATTGGATCACTTCTTTATCTTACCGCTAGTAGACCTGATATTTTATTCTCGGTATGCATGTGTGCACGTTTTCAATCTGATCCTAGAGAATCACACTTAAGTGCTACCAAGAAAATCCTTAAGTACCTAAAAGACACACAAAATGTGGGCTTATGGTATCCACAGGATTCTCCTTTTGAACTAATTGGTTATTCAGACGCAGATTTTGCAGGATGCAAAATAGATAGAAAAAGTACTAGTGGTACATGTCAATTTCTAGGTGATAGACTAGTTTCGTGGCATAGTAAGAAACAACAATCTATAGCGACTTCTACTGCTGAGGCAGAATATGTAGCTGCTGGAAGCTGTTGTGCACAAATCCTTTAGATGAGGCAACAACTTAGAGATTATGGAACAATCCTAGGTCCTACCCCAATCCATTGTGATGACCAAAGCGCTTTAGCTATGACCCAAAATCCTGTCCTTCATTCTAGAACCAAACACATTGACATAGATACCATTTCTTGCATGACCATGTTCAAAAGAAAGATATCTCCATGCATTTCATTGGAACTGACAAACAACTGGCAGATATCTTCACCAAAGCGCTCAACGAACAACGCTTTCTCACTTTAAGAAGTGAATTAGGTATGATCGATTTAAACGCTTAAATCATAAAGCATCATATTTAATAGGCATATAATTTAGGGGGAATCCACTTTATGATTATGTCTAAACTATATTTCCAAAAATAAAAATGAAATGAGTTATCAATTTAGGGGGAACTTTAAAATTGTACTTACTTCATTAAGTAAGCGACTATGATCAAAATGATTTAATAAATTATGCATCGATCATTAGCGTTACTTTACTCATTACAATCTGATCTTTATAAAATGAAAGGTTTTAAAGTTCAACAAGCGATTGATATGTATCAAATTAAATTTTATTATAAAGAATCTTCAACGTTAAGAAAATTCCCAAGATAACGCTAAGAAATTTTTGTAAAACATGCATAGTTTTCATTGCCACAAAGTAGCGTGTGGAGGGAGTCCAAAATTCTAGATTTGTTAACTACCCACACGTGCCTATCAAATCAAACTGACGGTATGATTCTATCTAAACCTAGGCAGTTCAGTAAAATGCATGAGTCTGAGTACGTGTCAGTGTATATCAGGCGCATGTAATACGCTGAAAATTTCAAATTTTTTCAAACGTTTTCAAAAAGTAACTGCGGATCCGAAAAATGTTATAGTATATATTTTACCGCACTTTTTGACATCTGAAGTTATGTGTACACGGTTCAGATTTCTTTCTCATTAACTTCTGTACACGTGTCATTCATCTACCAATGAGGAGTTACTTTTACCTTCTGTTAAACCCCTCAAAATTTTACAGAAAACCTTTATCTCTTCCAATCTCTCTACTGTAAAAGTCATTTCTCTCTAAAAGGCAAAAACTTCTCTTTCTTTTCTTCAAAGTTTCACCTTTCAGCAATGGCACCCAAAGCTTCAAAATCTTCCAAAACAGCAACTTCTGCTACCGGAAAAACTTCCCGTGCTGAAAACCAGTGACGGTAACGCGGATTTTTGGTTAACTGGGATTATCCTTTTGATAACCAGAACTTCCCTCTTCGAATGACTCTTCCACTCGTTTCAGAATCTGGTTTGAGAGACATGCTTACTACTACTTTGAAGAGGATCTCTCTTACTTTTTCAATAATGGTGAAATTTCTGAAGACGGCAATTCCATATCCTGCGTCTCTTCCCTTCTGCTAAAGAGACCTTTGTTCTCACTCCCTCTCTGATTTCTTCACTACTAAATCTCCCGAATCATGGCAGTGAGGTAGAACATGTCAATCTCGGAGATGCTACCAAAGTCTGGGATGATCAAGAAAGACGATGTTAACGCCGCGTATGAGCCAAACTTCAATAAAAATGATATGAAGGGCGAATACGTCATCCTCGCTGACATTTGTTCAAAGATTATTGAATGCAGAAAAGGAACTTTCGACAAAATCACCAACATTCAATACAAGATGATGGTAGCTATCCTAACCAAGTTAAAAGTTAACTGGTCTCTCTACGTTTTCAATCGCTTCAAAGCAGCAATGGCTAAGTCTGTTAATCCCAAGCCTTATGGGATTGTGCTAAGTCGTATTCTTTGCGTTGATGATATACGCAATCTTTTGGCAAAAAGATTCCAGCGACAAATTTATGGAAAGAAAATGATAAGTGAGCTTCTTAACCCGCGAAAACCCGGCGGAGCAGCGGTTCCTAAAGAACAGCGTGAGCGACTTCCAGCCGAAGGAGTTGTTCGCAGTGACGATGAAGATCAAGCGTCTTCTTCATCATCATCCTCTTCATCAGAAGAAGAAGTGGTGGTTAAGCGACTAAGAGAAAGATTATTCTCAAAGTCACTGAGCCATCTAAGCCTGCAAAGAAACAAAAGCCTGAACTTAAGAAGAAGAAGCCGAACCCCAAAAAGAAACAAAAGCTCCCTTCTCCTTCTCCCTCTCCTAAATCTCCATCTCCTCCTCCTGCGTTTGTCTTTCCCGTTCCCGAGGACGAAGAAGCCTGTAGAAGAAGAAGTACCGCTTGCACGAAGACGCACTCCTCTTTCTACTCCCGAAGTATCCTCTAGCGCTCCATCAAAACCAGCGCTTAGAGAGTCAGCTAGTGCTTCTTTCTCTGATGCTGTTCCCGAAGTCAGCTCAGATCCTCAAGCCGCTACTCAATCTGAGAGGCTTTCAAATGTTCAGGGTAAGTATTTGCTAAGCAAATTGCCTATCCTTTCCTCGTTAGTCTCTAAGTTTCTAACGCTAGGATAAAAACTCTTTCAGCACCTTATGCAGCAGATATTCAATATGTTCTCAACACGCTTGAAGAACTAAATATCCCCATTCGTGATGATCCGATAATTTCTTTTATCGATTTAGAACTCGAAGAAGAAGTCCAGGAGCCTGAGGAAATTGCTCAAGAAATAGATCAAGCGACTGAAAAAGTCGATGATATTCCTCAGGGTAAGCGATGTAGTCTTTATTTGTAATTTCTACTTAGTAGAAATTTTTGCTTACTTTTCTCAATCGCTTACATAATCAGCTCAAGATGTACCAATCGCTGATGCCCCTCCTCTCTCGGAGATTCCAATTGAAATAGACGTGGACATGGCAACTGTTGTGGATATCGCTAAAAGGCATCACAAGTTCTTCCTGACATTGAAACTTCATCAGCAAGTGAAGTAACTTTAAACGCTGAGCGGTCGATAGAAGTGGCCCCTATCCCAACAGAAGTTATTGCTTTGTTCCTACGCCAACAGGACCTCCTCCTCGTGTCATTGATTTCTTCCCGCGCGGATACTCTTCTGATATTGAATTTTATTATGCCGCCAGAGAACGTGACACTCAAACGCTTGCGAGTTGGAAATCCAATTTCAAACAACTCTCCATCGGCCTGATCTTTCAGACTCACACAAGTTTGAGATCTTCGAGCGTTTTGCTAATCTTGGTCTGTACAGTTTAGAGCATCTTCATTCACGCCTTGAGTATATTCGTCGACCAGCGTTCAACGATCAGAATTTGACGAGAAGCGATTCAATTTCACCAGTCGCTCAGAAGAGTCTTTTTATCCTCTGCGCCAAAACAAGATTGTTTTCAAAAACCCCCCACATGGGTAATTGGAACAAAGATCCAGATGAGGCAGATCTCAACAAGATAGGATATTCGGCTCTTCCTTCCGTCGTCAACTCTCCTCAAAACGCTTTATCTCCTAATCCACTTAAGTTATGGAAAGGAAAAGGACCTATTGTTGCTGAGCGTCCAAATCCGGTCAACTCGTGGATAGAAGATGAGGCTCGCGAATATCTAGCCAGATTATGGGCTGAGGATTATGAAGAAGAAACGGAACGCTTTGAGAAATTTCTTGCCGCTAGAAAAGATCAAGCTAAAGCTATCAAGCTGGGCAAGCGATGGATGATGAATACAGCCAGATGGGCTGAAGAATTTGTTCTGCATTTCTATACCCTAGAAGAACTTATAAGATACCCGTCTCTTTTCAAGTTTGGGATAGAATACAGACGCCAAGGATATGCAACCTTTTTGCTTCAACAACGTCAGATTATTGCAGGGAATGTTAGCGCTTTGCCACGATACAGACAACCAATCGAAAGCTACATTCGTCAGCAACTCGCCTTATACAGCCATGGCGGACGCTACGTCTTGCATCCTTGTGCAGACTTTGTTCAAAGAATCTTTCCTGACCTAAACGAAGGCGCTTCGTCAAGTAAACAACCAATTCTTCCCGGTCAGAGTCAGATTCGTGTTGATGTTTCAACAGAACACGCTGAGTTTGCTGAGTTCCACAGAGATATGAGAGCAGTGTTTGAAAATGCCCAAGCGCTGGACAGTAGTTTCAATCACTTTTCCGGGTGTTACAATTTTAGAGAATATACTCTTCACCCCGTGCTCTTTACTGAATCAAACATTCAAGTGGCCAAGATGATCTCACTGATTAGGCCAGTGGACCAAGACGCAGCTCAAGCGCTCATGCCGTTGATTTTGGACTTTTTCAACAGATATACTTTAGGGATTGCTTTACCGGAAGGTGTGCAACTTGCACTAAGTACCGAAGAGCACGAAGACGCTATATTCTTTATACCGCAATCCAGCCTGATCAGTCCCCGGCATGTAATGGAAGCCCTTGGCCTCTTTGGGCCATTGGCATTAGAGAACCTTCTCCTCCCCAAATCCAAATAATGGAAGAAGACTCTGCTCCTACTGCGGAAGTCGCTCAAAATCCTGAGGCTTCCTTGCCAGATTCTTCTAGCGCCCTAGTAGTCGAGCCCCCAGCCATTGCAAATTCTATCTTGGATCAAGCAATTGAAGAAGTGCACGCTGAAATTGCTCAAGCGCCTGTAGCACCTCTCATCAGAGATAAGATCAAAGGCAAGGCTGCAGTTTTAAGTTCTTACGGACTTCTCCAGTCCCCAGAGCGTCCTTCTTCGGATTCAGATTCAGACAGTGATTTAGAGGCCCGAGATTTCAGAACGGCAGTACGGAACTCGCTTACTCACATCGAAGGTTCCTGCTCCAAGATTTCTGAGGCTGCTGATAGACAGATTCGCCTAGTGTCTGATACACGGAGCCAAGACATTGCCAACGCTTCAAATAAAAGCACTATTGCTATCATGAATAGCATGTCCCCTCTTATCGCTAAGCTCTCCTCTGACTTCAATCGTCACTTAGCTCAGAGCGCTTCGGCTGATGCTGAAAGACACACTTCATCCAATGCCATCGCTCAGAGTGTCGCCCAACAAATTGCTCTTCTAGTCGAAAAAGTTAGACTTTTGCTCCAAGATGTCGCTGATCTAAAGAACTCCTTTGATGAAGTCAAGAAGGGGGAAAGTAAAGAAAAGTCCAAAGAGATTTCCAAGACGGATAATAAACATTGGCGTTCAATGTTCGATGAACTAGTAAGCATTAAGAAAATGCTATCCAAAAAAAGAAAGCCAAGGTATTATCTCGGAAAGTACGCTCTTCCTCAATTGGACCCTGACTTCTTAGAAAGTATGGGATTTCATGCTTATGCCAGACCGCTACAACGACCTGTAAATTGAAGACCGTCAAATGACCGTCAAAGAGATATATATTATGATCTGATTCGTGAACTTGGCATTCCACCAAGGGATTGGACGGAAAGGTTGTTAGAGCTAAATAAAAGCGCTAGACTCCGCAGGCATGACTATGATGAAGTCCAGCATACAACCATGATCGACATTGATCGACTCTTGAAAGAGTTAGCGTTAGAAGTTCTCCAAGGCGAAGAAAGAGCAAAGCGACAGAAGAAATATTTTTTTTTTTGTATTTTATTTCTTTCTTATTATTTTCAGCATAAATCATGTATGCTTTATTCTTTCAATATATATGAATGATTTATCGCTGAAACAACTTGTTGAAGCTAACCTAACTTTAACTAACTTTACTAACTTTTCAAACGCTGACTTATATTCCTTTGGGCCTTTTCTTTTTTAGTAACTCTTAAATTATAAAAGAGTTACAAGTCTTGACATCATCAAAAAGGGGGAAATTGTTAGGAAATTTCATGTTAGATGTTTTGATGATGACAAGATAGGATTCAATGTTAGAACCCAAAAATGTAAGCTTTCCATTTTTCATAGATTGATGTTTAAGCGTTTAAAAGTTTGTAAATTATTATTTCTTTTTTGTTTAAGTTTGTAATTTTTATCTTCATACATTTTAGACTAAGTCTTAGTGACTGAATCACTAGTAGAATTCTAGGTGAGTCTATTAGAGAAGAAGTTGAAGACCAGCATCTGAAGTCAACCAGAGATAAAGATTTTATTCTCAACGCCTGTCAAACGCTAAAAGACCATTTCAGGATATTAGGATCAAGCGCTCAATTTGTCTCAAGCGATGGATGTAAGATTCACCTGAAATAAATCCTCAAGTCATAAAGGACTTAAATGCAATCATTCAACGGACATTTATTTCCAACGGGAAATAAATTCAAATTGCATTAAATGCTTGATAAGAGCATTAAATGTGATAAGCTACTGTGACTTGTGGACAAACCACCTTTTGACCAGACTGTCAGAAATTTCAGAGCTTTAGCTGCTCCCGTCCAATCGGATTCAGCAAATTTTCAGGAATGTCAGACTTTAGGTATGATCACGCGCCACGTGAAAGGCACGCTTCTACATGAGTCCAACGGGCAGATCCCAAGAAATTTCCTATAAATATCTTACTCCAGAAAACCCTAAATACAACAACGAGAATATACGAGAAATTATTGCCAAAAATCTTACGTACATTCTTTCTGGAAAAAGCTTAGAAACCCCATAGCCAAAACCTTTCAAGCTTTCTATCTACATTCCAAACAGTCACAAATATCTCAAATATCTTCCAAAGAAGAAATTCAAACTCCAACTGAGATATTCCAAGTTGTTTGATCTTCTCTAAAACAAAAAACCCTAGTGGCAAACCTCAACCTTTCATCTGAGTGAGCAAAGTTGTTGAAATCTTTCAGGCAGTATTTCTGAGTGAGAGAAGCTTGAAGAAGACGATCTTCATTGGTGCTGAAGTCTGTCTGATCAAGGAGCCCAAGATCATTTTCATCCATTACTATTTTGTAGAAGTTTCTGTGTGATTCTTTGATAATCATCATAGTAAATTCCTCCAAGTGAAAAGGAGAAGAAGGACGTAGCTGGGATTACATCACCCAGTGAACCTTACAAATTATTGTGTCATTTATATTTTATTGTCTTATATTCATCACTTTATATTATTCTGAAAAGGATAAATAAAATTGCAAAGCGATTAATTTATCTAAAAGAACGCTAAACATTATTTCCGTTGTGCTAACCCTGATTAAGCGATCTAAGAGTTGCCCTACTTTGGTAAACTGCTGAAATCACTGAGTCTAAGTTAATTACTCTGAAGCGTCTGACCTAAGCACTCAGCTTTCCAAGCGTTCAAATTTCTAAAGTGATACGAAAATTTGTGAAGTCGAAAAAGACTTCAGGGTCTATTCAACCCCCCCTTCTAGACCCTTTCGTATGCCACTTGGGACCACCAAGTTATATGACTATATCTTTTTTTTCCATTCATGAAAGGGAGGGGGTTACCCAAGAAGTTTCTAGCCCGATATATCCGGGCTAATAATCAAAATACGTGGCTAAATTCGACCAATATTATCATCATCAAGAATATGAAGGATACACTCATCAGGCGTAGTAAAATAAACTAACGGGGTGTATAACCCTATCTTAGCTAACATGTTTGCCGCTCGGTTGGCTTCCCGCCAAATGCAGTTGATAGAGACCTCCCAGTCTCTATTCAAGACATCACGTATTTGTTGGATTAACTCATAATAATGGTGAGCTGTGGAGGCGTCCACAATGCTTCGGATAGCAGTCCGGCAGTCAGATTTGAGAGTAAGTTTTTTAACTCTGGTGTTCCTCGCCATCTCTAATCCCTCTAGGATGACTCGCATTTCAGCCTCTATAGAACACATCATGTGTCGATTCGCCCATCAAAGCCATTCATCTAGTAACCATGCTCGATCCTCAGGGTACCCCCAATTCTCCCCAAACGGTGAGAATTATCTTCAGTGTATGTCACCGCCGCATCCACGTTTGCCTTACAGTACCCTGGAGTTGGCTTATTCCAACCCGTATGCAATTGGAGTAACATTACGTCCGGGTCAAAAAAAATCGATTGTACAGTTTCGTCAATTCGTGATCGTAAAATACCTAGGACCATTTTAGGTGCCTCATTCCATATTATATGGTAAGCTATTTTTATGGAAATATTGGTGAATGGTATTCAAAATTTCAAGCAAATTTAATTTAAAATGTTGTAAATGAAAATTGCAATTGAAATTGGGGGGGAGTATTTGGAGGGAAAATAATGGCGGTAATATTTGTGCTTTGGAAATGAGAAAAGGCATTTTAGTTTGCCAGAAATCTCGAATGCCTCACCCATTTTATCTATCATCCCAAAAGTCCCTAATTTCTCTGCTTTTGCATAAATATAGCTTAGAAATGTCCGATATTCCGTCGGAACTTTTCCACCATATACTCTGCCGAGTGCCCGTCGAGTCTCTTCTCCTCTGGTGGGGCGTTTGCAAGTCATGGCGCCGAATCATCGACGATCCAGCCTTCATCAAATCGCACATCAACCATCAATCTTCCTCCACCATCCTAGGCCAGCTCCTTGTCCGAAATGAAATGGGTGGTCGGCTTTCGTGTTTATCTTTGGATTCCATTAACTTCGTTCATCATCGCCAACATCAAAAGATTGAGGTAACACATGTAAAGAATTTAGTTCGCCGTAATGTACCTCGTGTAACTACTTTGCCGGCAGCATCATGCAATGGTCTGATTCTCCTTTCACACAAAGACGATGCAAAAAAGATGATCTAGGTGTTGTGGAACCCATTAACCCATGAGTATTACGACTTGCCGGAACGTGATGCTGATTTGCACCTAGACGGTTGGGGTCTTGGGTATGACATTCTTCGTGATGATTTTAAAATTGTGCGAATCAATCGAATGTTCCTTAACAGAGAACTTGTGCTCAAAACTTTGATTTATAGCCTAAAACTTAATTCGTGGAAGTGGAGTAAGGATTATCCTGCTGAATCTTTTATGCGTAGTGATCGCGGACTCTATCTGAATGGCGCATTGTACTGGTTATCAAAAAGTTTCGTAATTGCGCTTGATCTTAGCACTGAAGATTACTCCCAGTTGCCGTTTCCCTCTTTAAGCACTGAACAATGGGTAGATCGGAGAGTGAATTTGGATGTGTTGGGTGGATTCTTGGTTCAGAGTTGCAATTACTATCGTTACTGCGGGATAGAGCGTGTTGATGGATGGGAGATGAAAGATGATGGAGGAAAGATCTCGTGGACGAAGTTATTTTCGTTTGAAGTATCGAAGGATGATTTTTTTGGTTGTGAGGTGAAAAAGCTCAGACCTATAACTTATTCCAAGAGCAACAGACATGTTCTTCTCCAACGTGATCATGAATTTTTCTGGTTGAATACTGATGACAATTGTGTGAAGAAGCTCCGAATTCATGGCCTCCGTGGTAGTTTGTGTGGTAGCTTCTCTTGTCAACTTTGGCAGGGTAGCCTTTTTCGACTCGGAGATATTGTTGGTGCAAAGAGAATTGAACGAGTGAAGAAGAGGAGGGCCAAGAAAAGGTAAAACTCTCTTTAACTTAATTCTTATTCTTGATTGAACTCTATTCAACTCAATTCTCAGGTTGTAATTGTAAGTGTTATGACAATTCGCGAAATAAGAAATAAGAGCATATAGATTAAAGACACACAAATTTATGTGTTTCGGCAATTGCCTACATTCACAGGAGAGGAGAGAGTATCTTATTATTGATGAAAGAGGTATAAATTAGAATGAATGTCAAAAACATTGAATTAAAACCTAGCCTCTGATTTTCCCCTAAAATACATTGTACTGTACCGGGGGAGCAAGCCTCCATACCCCTGTCAATCCTTCGTCGAAGCGGCCTCAACGCGTGTAGCTACCAGTTCTAAGGGCTTCACCCTCTTCATAATTGGCCCTTTGATAACAGGCTTGCTGCATCATTTTGGGTCTAGGACTTTAAGATATATCACAACAGTAAGTGATACATCAAGAATTAGAACGTTAAAGGAATATATTTTTCAGAACTAAATATGACAGCAGACTTGAGGACTATTGAGTTATCTTTCTTAAGTTAATGAGGGAAATATGGGTGAGTTATTGAGGTAGTCCTTCCCTATTTGCAGTTTTATATTATTTCGTTTGAACTTTGACCATGTGAATATTGAAAAGTTATCTATTTGTTGTTATGGAGGCTCACTGCTCAAGGGGGCTCCCTCAAGTCAGGTAAAAAAAAGTTTTGGCATATTTGGCCTATGAAGAAAATAAGATCTCGGCTGTAAATGGTGTGGCCAAATAAGTTATGGTGATAACAATAACTTTTTTTATGGGCGTTATAGCTAGCTTGCTGCCCTAGTCATACTATGATATTGTAAGAGAAACCAAATTAACGATGTCCTAGTATGATCCCAAGTCGTGTAATTATGGTTTGAAAGGAGGTGAACTTTTTTGTTGTGTCTTTGGCAGGAATGAGATGTTAAGAATCTGAATTCTACTCTAATATCAGTCGAAACAATGAGATTCTCGAAACCAAAAGTTGCTCGAAATGGAATTCTTACCTACAATCAAAGCTAAAACCTTGGAGCATAGTTAGTGTTCCACTTGTTTGGCTGAAGACAATAGCACAACAACAAAAAAAAACATTCTGATACTTTTTCCTATAGCGAGGAGATTTATTGAATTATGAACATCCTTTTGTGTTTAAGATGACCTGAGTGCTGAGTATGCTTTTGTGGTTGCAGGTTGAAACTCGATGTGACAATCGCAGAGGTTGGGAATTGGCCATTATCAGGTTACTCAAGTTATTCTAGTGAGGGCGAGGACGAGGACGAGGACGAGGACTATTAGTACTTTAGTCTACAAGTGTTTTTAGTGCATTAAAGAAGACTCCGGTTGCTTTTTTTGTCAATTTACCCTCTCTTCTCCTTTTGCATGGATAAATATGTAGGTCAATTTGAAAAGGCGAATGATCTGTAGTATGCTACTATACTATGACCTTAACTTTTGCAAGACCATGGTTATGAACTTATGGTGGTTATGAATGGTCATAATTTTAACGAATGAAGTTGTGTAGTCTTTCTGTTTTTGTGTATTCTGTTTTTATTTCAGTATCATAACTTAATCCAAATATGGCTTTAGTTTGGTTAAAGGAAATTATGGTGGAAAGGCTATGGTTCTTCTCCTCTTACTCTCCGTTCCTTTCCGCTGATTGTCTTCAAAATGCACTAAATATTTTGTTAGAAATCTGCAACTGAGGCTTGTTCAATTATTTTTTAGTTGTATTTGATACTATGATTGGTGCAATAGAAGATGATGGTCCTTGAATTTTCATCGAAATTCTTATATAATACAGTCATGTCTGATAGTTAAATTTTGAGAGCGTTTGTCAAAAATGCTTGACCCAGCAGAGTTGTTTCGTTCATGGCACGGATTTAAGTTAGATCAAAGTTGGCCAAACAAAAACATATCAAACTGGTCTTGCAGGTCTGAGTATTGAATTTGTTCTGTTTAAGCAAGTTTTATTTCTTGGTTCAGGTGAAGCATAAACCGTCTGCGTTTAATTTTCTCTTATTAAACGAGGTTGAGCTGCGCATGACCTGTCCCTTGATGCAATCGCCCTCTCCAACAATAAATTGAAATTCGAAAGATATGTGCAATCAGTTGATCCTTCATTCCTAACTGAACTATTAGCAGTGTGAAAGGCCCGACCTTTTTTGAATGGTCTTATGGCTCCAGGCTTCTCTGTTTGTTTGAAAGTTTAAGCAAAACTTCGGCCATGATGGAAAATTCTTTGCCATGTTGCATTTGAATTTTAGTGAGAAAAATATTAAGAAAAATATCCTTTTCTCTTCAAAAACATGTAATGTTGAGAATTTTCTTATGAATAAGTAATTGGGAAATTATTGTTTAGGGAATAGGAAGATTTCAAATTTATAAAGACACAACAATTCTTAACTAATTAGGGAAAAGAGATTACTAAACTTTATTAAATTAATAAAATGATAAATTCAATGCAAAATCATATTTGTGTCACCTATTTCATTTTTTTTAATTATTCATGTTCTTCACTTATTAATCTTTTGTTCATGAGAAATTGAAGTTTAAATATTTTTTTTCTTCTTACTAAGCTACCTAATAGATTTATCAAAAAAATACAAGTAATATTCTATTATATGTTTGAAACAAATTATTAAAATGACAAATTAAGTGCAAAATCTTTTTGTCCTCCCCACTTCATATGTTTCCTAGGAAAATACAAGTTATCTATTCACCCAATTTTCTTTCATAGCTAATTAATGTTACAAATTGGCCCATCACATTGAACAATAAATGCAATATAAGTTGGGAAAAACTGTACGACACATCTAAAAAAATTAAAACAATAATATTATATAAGTTTTTCTTTATAAATAACGATTTTGTATTCGCCATATTTTAGATATTGTTGTTAGATGAGAGAATTTAGGGTTGTGCATAAACTGACTTAGAACGTGAACAAAAAATGAAATATCTGGACGAGTCATAGTCAAATAAATAAGTTTACCAATTAATTTTTGATACACAGAAATATCAGGCAGAAATTTATCTAAACCAGTTTCAACTAAATCTAATTTTAAGTTTTGTTCCATAGGAACATCAACGGGTTTAGAACCTGAAAAACCGAATTCACTAATCAATTTCAAGGTATACTTACGTTGATTCAAACAAAGACCTTTAGAAGAACGAGCCTAAATCTTTAATATGGAAACTTGAATTCAAGAAGCCTTTAAAATGTTCAATAGCAGTCAAGAGGAACCAGTTATGACAATATTATCAACATATATAAGTAAAGCAAGAATATAACTTTCACCATTTTGAACAAATAATGAGTAATCATGCTTACTTTGAACAAAATTATTACTTAACAGAGCACTATAAACTTCTCATTCCATTGACGAGGAGCTTGCTTTAAACCATAGAGAGATTTCACAACATTGCAAACTCTCTTATCAAAATAACCCTCTAGTAAGCTCATATAAACTTTTTCATTAAGATCACTGTGTAAAAAAACATTATTAACGTCCATTTGGACTAAAGGCCAGTCATTAATTACAGCAATCGAAAGTAAAGACCTAATTGTAACCATTTTAACTACGGGAGAAAAGGTCTCGTGGTAGTCTATCCCCTCTTTTTGGTTATATCCTTTTGAAACTAGACGTGCCTTATACCTCTCAATTTTCCCATTAGATTTATACTTTATTTTATATACCCATCGACAACCAATTGGTTTTCTATCTTTAGGTAAATTAGTTAAAATCCAAGTATGATTTTCTTCTAAAGTTGCCATTTCTAAGTCTATGACCTCTTTCCAACGTTTGTCTTTACAAGCCTCGAAAAACGAAGAGGGTTCATTATCCTTAGATATAGTAGACAAAAAACATCTAAAGTTTTCATTAATATTTTCGTAAGAAACAAAACCAGATAAGGGATATAAAAAACATGTAGAATTTGAACAGAAGAACACAAGGAGACATCAAACTCATTAAGATAAGATGGATTTTGAAATTCTTCATGATTTTCGTGTAACGGGCAGATTAGTTGAATGGTCATGGGGGAGAAGGTGGTGGGACTGACGTGGTCTCAGAATCTGCAGCTTGAGGATCCGTCAACCCCACGCTATTGGGATCACTTCCATGTATGATCTGCATTTGGTCAACATCATCTATCCCATGGCCACATACATTTTCATCATTGACCAGTTTGTCATTAGTATCATCGTACAACAAAGAATAAAAGAAATTCAAATTGTTTACCTCCCCATGGACAGATTCAACGCTGGTGTTCAATCTAACAGGAAACACGATCTCATAAAATTTCACATCTCGAGATATAATAAAACAGTCATCATCAAGATCAAACAATTTGTATGTTTTTTTGTTATCACAATATCCCAAAAAAACACATCTAACAGCACGGGAAGCAAACTTATCTCGGTTATCAATAAAAGTGGCATAACATAAGCAACCAAAAACACGCAAATGACTAAAATTTGGCTGAAAATTAAAAATCACTTCAAAGGGAGTCTTGCCATTTAAAACAGAGCTAGGTGTTCAATTTATTAAATAGGCAGCAGTTAAAATGCATTCAGACAAAAAATTCAGAGGACATTCACTTTGAAACATGAGAGACCTAGCAACATTCAATAAATGTCTATGTGTTCATTCAGCAACCCCATTCTGTTGGAGAGTTTCAACACATGTAGTCTGATGTATAATACCCTCATTTTTGAGAAAGTGATTTAAAATATTATTAACAAATCCAGTCCCATTATCACTACGAAAGACTTTGACAGATTTATTAAATTGATTTTTAACCAATTTACAGAAATCCACAATTAAAAACGAGGTTTCAGATTTACTAGAAAGTAAATAAAGCCAAACTGCACGAGAGTAATCATCAACATCAGTTAAAAAATACTTATAGCGATTGTGGCTCACAACATTATATGGACCCCAAAGATCTAAATGCACAAGGATAATTACAAAAAATCCCCCTGTGATAATGCGAAATTGCAAAAAAAAAGCTAAACAACACCATGTATTATTCAAAAGTCTACAAAAAATCACTTTTTGTTAAAAAGATAGAAAGGAATATGTGTTTTTTGGGTGAAATAACATTATTTTACCTTTTATTTTGTTTGGAGAGTGTATAAATGACAAAGAAGCATATCATTAAAGGTGAAAAACATGAAAAACAGACTCGTTTTTTTTTTCTTCCAAAAAGTGACTTTTTGCAGACTTTGAATAACACATGGTGATGTTTAGCCTGTTTCGTTAACATATGTATTTTTTTGTAATTTCGCATTAACACGGAGAGGTTTTTTGCATTTATCCCAAATGCAAAAGATCAAAGATAGACTTGGTTTTGTGATCACTTAGAGGAAAAGGTTCTCTAGTTTGTTTAGCTTTGTGACACACATCACAAGGTTTGGTTTCAAAAGAGTTTTGAAGGTTTAAAAAATTTTGTAGAATTTTCAAAACAACATTCGAGGGATGTCCAAATCATTTATGCCAAATATTGCAGGTATTAGAAGAGGTAGAATTACAACTACCAAAGTTAGTTTTAAGTAAAGGACCTGCAATTTTGTGAATATATTAAAAACCGCCTTTTTGATCACCAATCCCCAAGTGTTTTCCATTTGGAAATTCCTGAAAAATACAACCATCCTTAAAAATTTTTACAAAACAGCTACTATCTTTGGTCAACTTAGAAATATACAACAAATTAAATTTGAAATCAGGGATGACCAAAACATTTTTAAGAGTAACTCCCGGAAGAAGGTCAAGTTTGCCCATAAATTTGACAGCCACAGAAGACCCATTAGGGAAATTAATAGACATATTATCATTATTCACAGGGATGACATCATACAAATTGAATAAACTTGCATATGATCTGTCGCACCAAAATCAACAACCTATCCATCATTACACACGGATGAAAAACTAGAGTCTACACACAAACTTGCCATATTAGCTTTATTTTTAGCAGACTCTTTGGGTTGTTTTAGCAAACTCAGACTTTGATTATACTGCTCAGACATTTCTGAAACAGATTTTTGCAAAGAGACACTATTCGAAAACCGATTATTCCAGTTTGAATTTTTTCCTTTTTTATTATTTTTCCAAGGGAACCCAATTATTTGATAACAACGATCAACAGTGTGACTGTGTCCATTACAATGAGTGCAAACCAACTTCGGGTTCCGAACTATAGACTTGCCAGATCATTTATTCATAAAAGAGGCAGAGGCAAGCTTATCCATAGTGGTATTACTAGAGTTGGTTCTGTGAGTTTCCTCTTGAGAAACAAAATTAAAGGCTTGCATGACAGTAGGTAAAGGGTCTTTCATTAATATATTGCTTCTAATGTGCATGTAAGAATCATTTAAGCCCATTAGAAATTACATAAGTTTCAAATTCTGATCATGTTTATTAAACTCTTTCGAAGCACTACATTTACATAAAGGTAATGGAAGTAAGGCTGAATATTCATCCCATAATAGTTTCAACTTAGCATAATATGACACAACAGAATCTGAGCCTTGAGTGACATTAGAGATGTTTTGGTACAAAGAAAACATACGAGAGCCTTTAACTTTGTCATATGTCATTCTTAAATCCGACCAAACATCAGAAGCTAATTTTGAAAAAATAAGACTCGAATATAGCTCTATTAAAATAGAATTAAAAACCCAAGATAAAACAACAGCATTGCATCTATCCCATTGATTAGCTAACACAGAGTCAGTAGGATAAGGCACGGTTCCTTGGATGAATCCAAGTTTATTTTTACACGTGAGGGCAATAGTCATAGAACGATTCCAAATAGAGTAATTAGAGCAACCCTTTAATTGCACAGAAATAAGCAAAGTATTTGTAGAATCAGAAGGATGCAAGTAAAGTGGGTCACTAAAATCTAACGTAGAAATAGATGTGGTAGCCGTGCGTTCAGTGATACTTGTGTCAGCTATGATACTCAGAAAAATAAGCATTTACTTAATCAGTGCATCATTATAGCTTGAAGCATTTACTTAATCAGTGCATCATGACCCCATCATAGCAGAATTGGGTGGCCAAATTGTTATGGTATGTTTTCGACATTGTTTACAAACCCGGAGCGACGAACCGAGCGGCTGATTCATTATCTCGGTGTATGGAGAGAATGGGCGAATGCACGGCTGTCAGTGGGCCAATTTGGGCTAACATGCAAGATGTTGTGGATGAACAACAACACGATTCACAGATTCAAGAAGTTATTTCCCCCGTGCAGCGGGATCAGTTGAGCAGGACGTGCTATGCCGTTGTGGGTGGTCGGCTATTTCATAAGGATTGGCTGGTGTTACCGAAGTCCTCTAGTTGGATTCCTCGCCTCTTACATGAATTTCATGACACGCCGGAATGGGGGCATGCAGGGGTTCTAAGAACTTATCATCGGTTGGCCACGAATGTGTATTGGAAGGGGATGTATCGCATGGTGCAGGAGTATGTGACCAACTGCCTCACTTGTCAGAAATCCAAATACGATTCGCAAGCTACGACAGGTCTTTTACAACCCTTGCCCGTTCCGGATAAGGTGTGGGATGATGTGTCCATGGATTTCATTACTAGGTGATGATGTGTCCATGGATTTCATTACTGGGTTGCCTAAGTGGTGGTGGATCGATTATCAAAGCACGGGCATTTCATCTTCTTAAAGGGGTCGATTACGACTCGATCGGTCGCGGAGATTTTTATGCGCGAGGTGGTCCGACGACATGGGGTTTCTTGGTCAATAGTGAGTGATAGGGATCCCCTTTTCATGAGTTCCTTTTGGCAAGAGATTTTTCGAGCACATGGTACTAAGTTTAAGTACAACACGGCATATCATCCGAAAACCGATGGGCAGACGGAGGTACTAAATCAAGTTTTGGAAACTTATTTACAATGTTTTTCATCCAAGCAACCGAAAAAGTGACCAGGTTGGTTATCATGGGCTGAATATTGGTATAATACGTCATTTCAAAAGGCATCCAAGGCAAGGTTATGAAACCCGGACCGGACCGGCCGGTCGAACTGGTTAAAACCGGAACCGGTCACTAGGCCGGTCCGATTTTGCAAAAAAAACGTTCGGAGCCCAAAACCGGTCAAAACCGGTCAAAACCGTTCAAACCGGCGGTTCAACCGGTGACCCGGTAAAACCGTTCTTCAATCTATTGACCCGGGCGGTTTTTGGAAAAAAATAAAATCCAACCAATTAAATTATTAATTTGATTTTAAAAGAAAAAGGTAAAGGTAAAACACTCTCTCACTACTCACTCTCTCTGTCTCTCACGCAAAAACAGCAGAAACACCCCACTCTCTCACACAGAAATAGAAAAGGGGATCGCAGAAGCGAAACGCCCGCTCAGCTCGCCACAAAACCTCCGCTCAGCCACCCGCAAACCGTCGCTCAGCCCACCGCAAACCTCCGCTCAGCCCCCGTCGCAAACCTTCGCTCCCCAACGGTAATGAACTTCAAATTTTTTTGGAATTTTTAATTGTTTTGTTGAATAATGGTGATTTTTTTTATTTAATCTGTTTTTTTTAATTATAGATAGGTATGAAATTGAAATATCATTGTCTATTTGTCGAATTGTATGGGCATTAGGCAAATCAGAGATAGTTACCCTAAAAATTTTTGGAAATTTTAATTGTTTTGTTGAATAATGGTGTTTTTTTTTTTAAATTTAATCTGTTTTTTTAATTATAGATAGTTATGAAATATCATTTTTCGTTTGTCGAATTGTAATGTAAAGGCCGTTTGGATTGGGTTGATGTGTTTTTGACTCTTTTCATGGATCATATAGTTCGGGTTGAAATTGAATACTTGAGATACTCTTGATTTCAGTTCAATTATTTGATTCTTAGATCTTTTTTCCATGGTTTGTTTGCTGATTTTTGTGTATATTTTGATATGTATACTTGGGATACTCATGGTTTGTTTGCTAATTTTCTCGAGTTAAAGAAATGAGTTTCAGTTGTAGATTAGGAAATGATTTGAACTTTGAGTTTATCAGTTTGAGTGAGTTGTAGCAGTATAAATAGATTTCATGACTGAAGCTATAGAATTGTTTTTGGGATACTTAAAATTTAATGAATGTATGGGCTATAGAGTTGTAATAGTATAAATAGCAGAAAGGCTTGCCTCATGAAATTAACTTAGTTTTTTTTTATTTCTTTCTTTTGCAGCAGAGAGATGTCTTCTAGTGACCCAAATAATAGTAGTTCCACTCCTACGTCGGCTCAATCACAGACACAGAGAGGCAAGCATGATATAGCATGGAACCATGTGGTCCAAAGATCTATCAATGGAAAAAATGTTATTTGTTGTTTGTATTGTGGAAAACAATCAACAGGTGGTGGAATCAATAGAATGAAGCAACATCTTGCCGGGAGGAAGGGTGAAATTATAGCATGCCCGAAGGTCCCTTCTGACGTGAGGTATCAAATGGAAGAATCTCTTAAGGGGATTGTTGAGAAGAAAAAAGAATACCGAGAGCGGTTCACTATTGAGAATCCATATGGTGGCCCTATTTCAGAAAGTGATGACACACATGAGTATGAGGAGATCGAAGAAATATGTAGACAACCATGGGAAAGAGGTAAAACTACACCATCTAGTTTGAGGAAAGGAAAGACATCAGTTGGCCAAAGTAAGAAAGGAAAATTTGGTGATTATTTCGCTCCACGCACCACTCCAAGAGCCCAACCTACTATTAAAAGTGCTCTTTCTGGTAAGGAAGCAAATTCTAAAGCTCACATGGAAATAGCTAAGTTTTTTTATGACACATGTATTCCAATAAATGCTTGTAATTCTAGATACTTCCAGAGCATGTTTGATGCTGCACTTGCAATTGGGCCAGGATATAAGGTTCCTTCTTATCACGATCTTCGACTTCCCCTCTTAAGGGATGCAAAAAAGGAACTTCAGTTGTGGATTGACAACATTCGAAGTTTGTGGGAAGAATCTGGATGCACAATTATGGGTGATGGTTGGACTGATAATCGCCATCGGACATTAATTAATTTTCTTGTGTATTGCCCTCGTGGAACAATTTTTTGGAAATCTGTCGATGCTTCTAATGTTGTAAAAGATGCTCAAGCACTCTTTGGCTTATTTCAAGAGGTTATTGAATGGGTAGGTCCAAGTAATGTGGTTCACATGGTCACAGATAATGGATCAAACTATGTTGCAGCTGGGAGATTGATTCAAGATCACTTTACACATATTAATTGGTCTCCTTGTGCAGCACATTGTTTGAACTTAGTTTTGAAAGATATAGCAAAAATGGATCATGTGGCTGCAATTGTGAATCAAGCATCCAAGTTGACCAGGTTTGTATACAACCACGCATATTGGTTGTCTTGGCTGAGAAAAAAAAATGATTGGACAGAAATAATTCGTCCAGGTGAGACAAGGTTTGGGACTACTTTTATTGCTCTGTATAATATCTATCATCACATGCACCACTTGAGAGCTTTGGTCACATGCAAAGAGTTCACTGATTCAAAACTAGCAAGGGAGAGAAAAACAAGAGAAGTTATTGAAATTGCGTTGGATAAGAATTTTTGGAATGATTGCCTTATCATAGTGAAAATCATGGAGCCCTTGATGCGTTTGTTAAAGATTGTTGATGGAGATAAGAAGCCTTCCTTGGGATATATTTATGATGGGATGCATCGGGCAAGAAAGGGTATAAAAACTCTTTTCAAGAATAATAAGAGGATGTATAAGCCATATACAAATATCATCAAGAATCGTTGGGATAGGCAATTAAGGAAAGACATACATGCAGCGGCGTATTGGCTTAATCCGGCATTTCAGTATGATCGAACATCATTTTGTGGTAAAGCCGAGGTTATGGGGGGATTCCTTCAAGTGGTTTCATCCAAAGGAGGGAAACATGGTACAAAGTTGTTACAAGAGAGTAGCTTGTTCCGAGATAGGTTAGGGAGCTTTGGACATGAACTTTCTCTTGAGGCTAGTAAGCAGACTCAACCGAGTAAGTAGTAACTTTTTTTAAAAAAAAAATCTTGATATAAGTAGATTATTTTTTTGCTCTCTTAATTGCTTATATTGTTTCTTATTCTTGTAGATGAATGGTGGAAATTATTTGGCCAAAGTGCGCCGAATCTTCAAAAATTGGCTATTCGGATTCTTGGCCAAACAAGTACCTCATCCGGGTGTGAAAGAAATTGGAGTGTATTTGAGCGCATACATACCAAAAAGAGGAACAGGTTGGAGCATCGGAGGCTAAACGATTTGGTTTATGTGCATTACAACCTCAAGTTGAAAGATAGGTACAAATAGTTTGATTAAAATTTAATTATTCTCTTATTTTTGTAATATTGGTTCCTAATTGTCATTTTCATTTCTTGAAACTTAAGGTGGGTTTTGAAGACTGAAAATTTTGATCCAATTGATTACGAAAGTATTGACAAACTTGATGTTTGGATCGTTGATGATGAAGAAGAACCTTTTCTTAACCAGGAAGATATTGAGGTTATGCTCTATGAACAATTAGATCCTCCACGAATGGAAAGACAACGTCGTCGTCCTCGAGAAGGTATGTGTGAAATAAATGATATGGTTGTGGAAATATGAAGAAAAAAAAATTAATAGAGGATATATTAATTCACTTTTTATTAAAATGTAGATGATAATACCAATGAAGATG